>JAVKLA010000042.1:674922-686098 GCA_034782735.1 Sagittarius serpentarius
GTGGGGGGGGGAGTGAGGCGATGGAGAGCAGCCCTGCCCAGAAAGACTTGGGGTACTGGTGGAGGAAAAGTCAGGGAAGAGCCGGCACTGTGCGCTCGCGGCCCAGAGAGCCAACCGTGTCCTGGGCCGCATCACCAGCAGCATGACCAGCAGGTCGAGGGAGGGGATTCTGCCCCTCTGCTCCGCTCTGGTGAGACCCCACCTGCAGTACCGCATTCAGCTCTGGGGTCCTCAGCACAGGAGAGACATGGACCTGTTGGAGCGGGTCCAGAGGAGGGATATAAAAACGATCAGGGGGATGGAACAGCTCTCCTTTGAGGAAGGGCTGAGAGAGTTGGGGTTGTTCAGCCTGGGGAAGAGAAGGCTCTGGGGAGACCTTATTGCGGCATTTCAGTACTTCAAGGGGGCCTGTAAGAAAGATGGGGAAAAGCTTTTTAGCTGGGCCTGTTGCTATAGGACAAGGGGTAATGGTTTTAAACTAAAAGAGGGTAGGTTTAGACAAGATTTAAGGAAGAAATTTTTTACAATGAGGGTGGTGAAACACTGGCACAGGCTGCCCAGAGAGGTTTAGGTGCCCCATCCCTGGAAACATTCAAGGTCAGGTTGGATGGGGCTTTGAGCAACCTGATCTAGCGAGGATGTCCCTGCTCACCGCAGGGGAGTTGGGCTAGAAGACATTTAAAGGTCTCTTCCAACCCAAACTATTCTGTGATTCCATGGTTCTATGAACTCCGGGTTCTCAGCTCAGTGAAATGCCTCCGACTCTGGCTGAGCTGATGCACACCTCTCCATCCCTGATTCTGACCGGGAGTTACAGGAAGAAGGTGAGGCGCCCTTTGCTCAAAGCCGTGTTGAATTTGGCACCAGTAGCACCAAAAGCCCACTGTGTAACAGAACACATCAGTCATGTAGCTCATTATTTCCAGTCACAAGACATGATTTTTCACAGACAGCAGGAATGGACCTTGAGATATTTTCAACTCTTTTTTTTTTTTTCCTGACTGGAGCAGCAGTCACCAAGCCAGATTCCAGTGTGACTTACTGCAACATGCTGCCCCATCTCAGCTGGGGTATCGAGAGCTTCAGGCTTTCATTTCTCTTGCAAGTTTCTTGCTATTTTTCTGTTGTCAAAGTTTTTCCTAAAGATTGGCAGTTCAGTTACACCCACTTAAAGTTAGTTGTTTGGCTATGTAACTCTGTACAGCACCAAGAGCCAGTGGTTCCCACTGCCTAGCCAGGATCCGTTCCCACGATCCTCAGTTTTTCCCTGTCCCTAAATCTAGGGAAATATACCCCTCCCAGCATTTATTCTTCAATAGGCAAAGCCTCTATTCTTTGCCACCTTTCTAAATGACCTTTCCCTATCATGTCATGATACTCTATCTAAACAATGTGGGACAGGCAACTTCTTTTCTTTTCTCTAACGTTTGTTGATATAAAATGGATTTCTTATCTCTGATGAAATAAGCGTCCCCTTTTCTCACCCAGTTTGTTACTGGCTCAGGTGAGCTGCAGAAATTAACTTTAGCAGTTTCTTGCCTCAGTACTTTTCTCCTCTAGGAGCTCAAAGACAGCTTCACGCACTGCCCAGCCCTCTGGGAAGGGAGGCTGCAGGCATCTTTGAGAGCCACTGAACCTCGCTCCAGCCCGGAGGGACTCAGCCCTCCCCTCCACTCTTCCAGTCCTCGGTATCCTTTGCATATATATCCTGACCTCAGGCTCTCTGCATGCCAGGCAGGGGTGTGCTCCCCTTGCAGCTCCGGAGGGAGGAGCAGGGACAGCTTGTGGGGCAAGAGGCACAGCAGCACCAAGAAGAAAAGGAGAAGGGTTTTACCGCGCCAGCCAGGACAGAGTAGTGACCTCAGCAGCTGGCTAGTCTGAGCCCACCGAGCTGCCTCCAGAGCAGCCCTGGCAGAAGCTGTCAGCTCTCAGACCTGACCACCTCCTTCAGTTCGTCCCGGAGGTTTTGGAAGCCAACCCTGCACACACCAGCAGTGGCACAAGCTGTCGAGGAGGACATCTGTTCAGGCACTGCAGGGCCATAGTAGGGGCCTTTCATTCCCCAGAGCTGAACCTCCAGTGGCCCATCGTGCCCTCCATTTCAGTGCCTACAGGTGATTCTCTGTCCACCTCCCAGCCTCACCAGCCCCTCTCTCTCTGCCTTTCCTGCTCCCCACTGGCTCCCCAAAGCATTAGCCCCTCTCTTCCCTCTGTGTGCCCTCTTTCCCACTCAGCTCCTGCTTCTTCCATCACCTCAAGCTCAATGACATGCTGCTGGAGTAGAGGGGACACGACTGCTAGGTGGATCTGCAAAATACGGTGAGATGAGGAAGCTGGCTGAAACCGATGCCCAAGTCTGCAGACTGTCACATTCAGAGCTGCTCTCCTGGAAGTGAGAAAATTTGGTCCCGATAGTAACACTTGGATCGCTGCTTTGCACAGATGTAACTCCTTTCTCCAGCTTCTGTTTTAATACGCGCATTGCTGCCTATTCCTGGAGATGCAGTTCAGTGCACGCTGCCGGATGGAGGGAGCAGCCCATGAGACCAAGTCAACTTGACTCTGCAGCCAAGGGGCTTCCCATTGTTCTCCCAACAAGCTGGCCAAATTCGGAGCTGTTCTGCCCCAGGGGGTCATGCCTGGCTCCCGGCATATCCCACTCAAAAGAACCACCCAGCCCTCAGCCTACAACCATTACATTGGATGGGAGTGGGAGATTTTAGGACTGAGCGTTACGACACCATGCCCTCCTTTTCTTTTGCTTTTACCAGTCGATGCTCCCTGGGGCAAGGGGTGCTGGAGTGAGGCAGTTGAAGCAATCGATGCTCTGCAACAGCACGTTACTGCAGCCATGCGGTGTCCTGGCAGCTGGAGGAGTCTCCGCTGGAGCTGGATGGGCAGCTGCGCATGTACGGTGGGACCTGGATCGGGCTGCAGCTGCAGCGCTGAGCTGCTGGCTTTGGGGCTTTCCGATTCACAGCCCTAATGCAACATTAATGGGTTTTGCTGGCGCTGAATATTTATAAACCAGGAGCAAGTTCCTACCCATCTACTGAGAAACTGGGGGCTGCAGGAGAAAGAGTAGACACCCGGCCTCTGTCTCACCACGGGGGCTGGCCAGGACCCTTCCCACACTCCCGGCAATGGGAGCTGCCCTGTCCGCCCGCTCAGGAAGGGGAGGAAGGTGCAGACAAGGAGGACCCAGAGCTGAGCCGTCTGCTACACCTCCTCCTTCCCTTTCAGTCCTACATATCTGCCTAAATGTGCGGAAAACCGCAGCAGCTCACACCAACCTGCCTCCCTCCCCTCTCCTGTCTCCCCTCCCAACACCCCTGTGCTGCCATACCCCTTCCCAATGCCCAACATTCCTGACTAGGGTCTCTTGTTCCCCTCCTCTGCTCCTTTCAGCACCCCCTTTCCTTCCCTCCTCCCGGACCAGACATAGCCCTTTCCTGAACCCTGCCCTCCCCTGCCCTCCTTGCCTTAGTTCCAACTATTTCCCAGGGCTCCTTCTCCTCTTTCTGCATATCCCACATCCTGGAGATGCCACCAGAACCTGGTGGCCACATGGCCCCTTCCCTTCTCCCGCCACATCCCCTGCAGCATCCCGCAGCGCCAGCCAAGGCATGCAGACCACTGGTGCACACGGGTGGCACGTCACACCAGCGGACTGTGACCACCGGGGCGGTGAGGACACCCCGCGGAGACGGTCTCCCAGGCCCTGCAGGCTCCGTTTCACGCTGCTGCGCACAGCGGCCTGCACTGACTGCTCCAGATAAGCCTTTTTCAGAAGGAAAAGCACATGGAAAAAATGTTTATTTTCCCTTTTTACCCAGTTTTGAAGGGATGCTCTGGGTTTTGCTTGGCTCTCAAAATCTTTTGTGTGGAGACAGAATGAAAAATCACCTAGCTATGGCTATCTGGCTGTCCAGAGGGATATGCTAGCCCCCAGGGGACATCACTTTTGGGGTGCGGGCACTTCCTGTCCCACCCAGCCTCCTTGGACCACTTTTTCTGGGGGAGGGCAGGTGGAAAGCCCTCCTCCTGGGTATAGGCAAGGCCCAGGCTGGCTCCGAACCACCTGGGGTGACGTTGCAGCAAGGAGCAGGACTGGGCTCTGCTCTGGCTCACCTCACCTTGCACCGGGCACTGCAGCTGAGGGGGCTCCGAGCGGTGGTCCTGGGGGCCAGGCGCATCCCCCCTCCCCATCCCCGCCGCCCAGGGAGTGCCCGATGGCCCAGGCCACCTCTCGCCTGTCTTGTTTGAAGCGTCAGCTGCAGCAATAAAAGCACCTCCCCTCCCCAGTCCTACATTAAAAGAGCCGGACCTAAAATTAATTTAGCCCTGCTCTTTGTTGTGGACAATACAGAGGGGATATTGTGTGTGGGAAGAGAAAGGCTTTTTGTTTGGGTGAGGAGACAGCGGCGGTCTGTTCTTGCGGACATCTGAAAACAAGGCTGGGAAGAGCGGCCCTTTAAGTTCGGCTGAAGCAAAAACACACAGCCCCATCTCACAATTAAACACAGTATCAAACCGAGAAAGGATCAATTGAGCCTAAAACAGAAAGCTCCCCATGTGACAGATTCCAGAAAGTACGTGATACACCATGCCCAGGGCTAGTACATGCCTGCTGTGTTTCCCAGTACATGATTAATTTGACTCAGGGCAGGAGGCTGCAGGCAAGGGATCTGCAGCACACACTGAAAAGTTTTAACACTTTGAAGACTGGAAGCGCGGCTGAGCGGGAGAGACAAAGGCAGGCTGTGAGAAGGCATGGACGGGCTGGCTGGACAGGCAGCCTGCTTTCTCTTATTTTCTGTTCATCACCGGCAAAGGGTGTGTTTCCCGCTCAAGGCCAGCGCCAGGCTCACATCCCCCCCCACCGAGCATCCCCACCTCCATTCCCTGCGGGGGGCTGCTCCCCATGGCCATGCTCCCCATCGCCATGCTCCCAGAGAGGATTTTGGGGCTGAGGGGCTCGGGGTCCGTAGGGCAGTCCCTGGGCTGCAGCCTCTTCCGTTGGGGCGGGTGGCAGGGATCGCCGAGGGAGGACGTCTGCTTCCCTCGCCCAGTCCGACAGGTGACCTTGGAGACGCGCAGATTAGACACAATTACTATATCAGGCCCTTAGTTGCCGGAGAGCGCAGACGAAGCCAAGGGGCACTTTCTCCGGGAGGCAAGGGGTGGCGCTGCGACACCAGCAGAGCAGCCTGTCCTGGTGGGGTGCAGGCTGGGGACACTGGGGTGGCATCCCCAAAGCGGCCCCCTCCCCTGCCCTCCACTGGCTGGCCACGGCGGGGCACAGCTTTTCTGAGGGCAGGATGCGATCTTGGCCAAGGGGTGCAGGCTGGGGGCACAGGGGTGGCATCCCCAGGGTTGGATGCCCTGTCCCCCCACTTCCCAGCCGTGGGGGGTGCAGCCCTCCCTCGGGCAGAGCTCACCGCCCCGGCCAAGGTCTGTGCCACCAGCCCTGCACACCTCATTGTGTGGGTGGTCCTCGCCGCCTGCCCCCAGGCTGCCATCCTGGGGGCAACGCGGGGCCTGCAGAGGCCTCAGCGGTGGGACCAGCATGCAGCAGCGGGGCTGGCATCGCTGGGGCTCAGACAGTGCAAGTCAGCCCTGACAGCAAACCAAGCCCAGGCTGTGACTGCACTTGCCGGGATGGCTGGAGATGGGACCCAGCGGCTCTGCTGCTTGCTGCCAGCCTCTTTGCCCAGGCCTGGGAAGGGTGCTAACTTGAAAGCCCCTGGGAGCAATACTCCCCATCCTCAGGCCCAGCTCTGGCCCTGTATGCTGCCGCAGAGGTGCTGTAGCCCATCACAGGGAGCCAGCCCCAAGCCACGGTTTGGGCCAGGAGGAGCCCCGAGACCACTTGTCCCTGGGGGAACGCGCTGCATCCCAGGGCTGCTCTGTTCCCTGCAGAGCCCCAAACCTGTGCTGCTGTTCCCAAAATAGCTTTGTCAACAGGGCAGCTCAGGCTGTCTCGGGAAGGAACCAGACCCATAAGCTATCGGGGAATGAGCCCCACAGACGTTTGGCACCATCCCCTCTTCATGCAACTCTCCAGTCATCCGCATGCAGGATGTCAACCAGGACAGAGCCAGCAAGCAGCGGGGTCAGCCCGTCCTTGGGCTCCGCTCCCCCCCAATAAAATGCAGACGCTCCTGCCTGCCTCACAGAGGGGCTCCGTTCATTATCCGCTGCAAAGTGCTCTGAGATCCTCGGATCAAAGGTGCCGTCACAGCGTCGAGCCTGATTATTATTGATTATCCGTTTCAAGCCAGGTCCCAAACGAAGCCAGCGAGCCCTGAACGCAGAGGAGCCGAGGGAGGGCCCAGCAATCGACTGGCGATTTTTACTGCGGATGACCCGAGCCAGGGAGCAATTTCTGTTCATCCATCAAGGAAGATCCAGGCGTGAGCAAACAGTCAGGTCATGGGCATTCATTTTATTATTAAATCCTAAAGGGGCCGCGGCTCGTGCAGCTGGATGTAAGTGATCTTCGTGTTAAAAAGACGAGCTTTGAATTTAATTTTGCAGCCAGACTGATAGACCTGGGGATGACTCAGCCAGAAGAACCAGCCGGGCCTTCTCTTCAGGGAGGATCAGAGGCAGCCAGGGAGAGTCAAGGGCTAGCTCCCAGCAGAGCACAGCCCTCCGGTTCCTCCTGGAGCTCCCGTTGTCCCCACTTTGCTCTCCCATCCTCCCTCAGGCTGCCTCCCCCTTGCACCGTGTGCCAGGGTGGCTGCCTCTCAACCTGTGCTCATGTAGAGGGTTGTGCCTGTGCTGGGGATGGGCTCAGAGCTGTGCTACCCCAACATAAATGCGGGTGGAGCGAATTGCAAGAGCGCTCTGCTGCCATGAGCCGTCCCTGGAGCAGGAGTGCACACTGCACGACATGCGGCTGCACCATGCATGCATGGCTGTACCACATGCACTGCACCCCGCAAGCTGCACCCCACATGCTGCACCATAAAGACTGCGTGATGCATGGCTGCACCGCACACACTGCACCACGCGTGGCTGTACCACGCACAACGCACCACGCATGGCTTTACCATGCACGGCTTTATCCTGCACGCTGCACCACACACACTGGCCCATGCACCCTGGGCTGCGCGCATGGCAGTGCCGTGAACGCTGCACCACACGCGCTGCTCCACATGTCGTCGGAGCCCCACGCACGCTTGTACCATGCGTTCCGCACCATGTGCCCAGCACCACGCATGGGGGCAGGAATCAGCAAGGAGGTGCTGCTTGCAGGCAGGATGCTCGTGCCAGTCAGCCATAAGGGAAGGTCCCCCCGGGGGCTGCAGACGCTGCTGTCAGCCCCAGGACTGTGGGCGCGGGGAGCTGAGCCCCCTCTTCTCCCGTCCCCAGGAGGCCGCCTGCAAGGAGCAGGGGACGGCGCCGTGCAGGCTCAGGGCGTCCTGCACCCTGGGAGCAGAGCGCATCAGCCGCCTGTAATCCCTGGCGCCCTTCCTCGTCCTCCCCCTGCCCCCACAAGACTGGCTCCACTTTCCCCAGCAGGAGCCCAAGGAAAAAAAAAAAAAAGGAAGAGAGCGAGGGAGGGAGGGAAAGAGAAGCTAAAAATCTGTCTTCTTTAATTAATGAGGCAAGCCAGCCTGGAGAGCACGTTTGGGATCGCAGGCCCCCAGCCAGGGGCGAGCCGGCAGCCAGGGCCGGTGACATGGAGGAAGAGAGATGGGGGGAGCGTGGGGGGAGACAGGCACGGCTTTTTATACTCTCCTGTTAACTGATCCACGGAGCTTTCCTGGCATCGGTTTCAAAGGTATCCCTTCACTAATCCGCCGGGCTGTTCCAGGATGGCGGTTTTGACCAGCAGGAAGGGGGAAGGGAGGGAGGAGAAACGGTCACAGGCAGACTGCACCTTTTCACAGCCCGCAGGAAAGAAAAGCCGACGGGGGGGGGAGAAGGAGCAGAGGGTGGTGTGGGGCCGGGGATGGGGGGACGCTGGTGTGCCTTGGCTGGGGAGCCACAAGCTCAGCGTCGCGGTCGCTCGGCCAGCATTGCGGACAGCTTGCTGCAGAGTCCGGGGAGGAAACCAAACGGCACCTTCCAAATATAGCTCCTACCGCGCATCTGCCCGCCGAGCGCTGCAGGTATCCCAAACACGTCTTCTCTGGCGAGCTCGGCTTAATATAGGCTGACCTCCTCCCCGCCGGTGTGGGAGCCAACCTTCCCCGGGGGGCTGAGCAGGGCAGAAGGATGGCTCCTGCTCCGCGGTGGGTACCACAGGGGAGGGCGCCCACCCAAATTCCCGGAGAGGCACACCTCCCACTCCGCAGCACCTCGGTGCAGCAAGGGAAGGCAAACTGGCAGCCGTGCAGTGCATAGCCACACTGGGAGCAGGTGGGAGGAAGGTGGCCCTGCGGCATCTGTCCCTTGGGAAGGGCCGTGCGGGTGCCACTTCGGTCATGCCAGGCAGCGGGACGGAGCAGATGGACCAGCCCTCGCGGAGAAGCGGCCCCTCAGGACCTGGATACTGGGGGACAAAACACTGCCTACCATTATAAGGGCCAGGGGACTCTTAGTTTTAGTTCTTGCTGCTCTGTTGTTGTTTTAATTTAAAAATGCAGCCCTGGAGAGAGCCCGGGTGGGTGCCTAGCCTGCTGCAGACTGGGGGGACTCTCCAGTCAGGTCCAGCCATGCATCCTGCTCCGCCAGCTCCCCAGCACGCCAGCATCATTTCCTCCAGTTGTCTTGCAGCCCCATGAGCTACTGCCCAGCTACCTTCAGCGGCCTCTGGCAGCCCAGGGCAGCCTCTGCCTGTGATGTTGGACTGACCCTGGCTCTGCTGCAGCTGTCACCAGTGGACATCAGCACCCATGGCCCGTCCCTCCACGGGACAGAGATGAGATTGCGAGCTCAGCAAGAAACCTTTTCCCGGGCACCATTGCAGGCAGCAAGGGTGTTTGGTCATTAATGTCATTTTTCTAATTGCAGTCAGACCTGGGCACAGAGTCACCACCTGGGAAAAGCTGCTGGTGCTGGCCCAGGGAGTAGGTGCAAGATGAATTTGCTTATGAGCTTTTTTTCTTGTTTTTTTCAAGGGCTGGCAGTTAGAAAGATCAGTCTGCGTGACACAAAGAGAGCAACGCTAAGACAGATCTTGCGCCACAGCTCTGATTTCTCTGTCAGGTCAAGGCCAGTTTGCTAAATCTCATGTTCTGGCATTGTGTAAGGTTTGGGCAAAGTCAGGTAAAACCCTCACTCTCCTTGTGTCTCTCTGAAGTAGCTGTATTAGCTCAAAGCCCAAATGTATTCTGCTTTTCAGCATATCCATCTAAAGTAGCATCAAAATGGCTACAAAACTCCCCTTCAGTATAGGAAAAATGTCAATCCTTCATTCAATAATATTAATACAGGTTCTTGCTTCCCAACAAACTGCCTGAAGTTCCAAAAGTGTCAGTTTTGCATCGTTTTTTGAAAGGCCCCTTTTTGAGTGAAGGAACAAGCTTTTTTGTGTAAAGGGAAAAAAAACCCACACCCTCCCGCACAGCCTAACAAAAATGGCATGGTGCCGTTTAGTATTGAGGACCGCTGTGGCTTCCAGAGCGCACGTGGGCAGGGCTTTTTCGGTCCCTCCAGACCGGGCCCACCGCATGGACAGCTCTCCTCCTTGCTGCTGGGAAAGGTGCCGGGAGGTCGGCGTAGCTGCGTGCACAGTCCCATCTCCCAGGGTGGAGTTTGCTTACCGGTCCTCACATCTGTTGAGAGGAGGAATGGTTCCCCCCACACCCATCTTTGCCTGGAGGTACCCAGGGAGAGAGGAGAGCCCTTGTTGCTGCTAAGCTCAGCCTCTGATGCTCCCAAGTTCCAACGTACTTGGAAAGTTCCAGCGTACTTGCCCCAGAGAAACTGGGGCATGCTCCTGTGCAGAAAGCGCATCAGGGAAGGTGGTGGCAAGGCAGCTGCGGAGGGGGCCGATCACCCCATCCAATTTTACACTAGCGTGCTGGACATGTGAAGACTCAGTCCCACGTCCTCCAGACAGGGAGGTTTGGATGGCTGCTGCCTCTGAAGGGGAATGCCACGGCTTGCCCGGTCGCACTGGCACGTGTGCTCCACCATACCCAGTACAGAGACCTGACTAACGCTACACCGACTGAGTCACATTCCTTCCTGACCTTTGTCCATGGGCTCATTAAAATAATTGATCCTAGCCATGACAGCCACACAAGGACCAGATGCTTGTCACGTCGCCTCTTCAGTGGCTCCTTCCTTCCCACTCCTCTGGCCAGACCCAAGTCTTTTTTGGCCAGGCCTTTCCTTGCCCTGCATCCCCCTGCGGCTGCTGCAGAGCAGTGCCCCAAGCAGCGTGCCCCAAGATCAGCAGGCTCAGTTGGCTCAGGGGGCCTGGGGAAGGTGTCTAGCTGCTGCCCACAGGGACATCCAGCCGGTTGTTTTGCTGGCTGTATCTCCAGAGTGTTAATTATTGCAGCCCCAGGTGGCATTGTCCCTTACTATTACATGGTTGACCTGTATCTAATCCGTCATCATCTGAAACCCTCTGCCCCGTCCTGGCACCCCTGTTCACCCAGAATCCCCCCAGCTTCCACGTGCCCCTTGCTTTATTACCCCTGCATAAACCAAGTTACAGTTTCAGGACAGAATCAAAGAAAAGCTCCTTAATTTGCAGCCAGCAAAGACGGGTGAATCTGGAGGCCCCTGGGGCGGATGAATCCCGACCAGGCAGGAGCTCAGAGCTTGCCCACGGTGGCAGCGGGTCCCTGCCACCCCGTCCTCCTCGCCCCCAGCTGCGAGCAGAGACGTCTCCCGGCTCAGGCTGGCTTTCGGGTCGCTCCCCACTGGGAGAGCAGCACAAAGGAACCCTCCCCGCCGGTGTCCAGGCCAGCAGCATCTCCAGCGCATGACTTGTAACCCGCCGAGCCTGCCGCTGGTCCTTCACACGCCGTGAATGATGACAGGGAGCCGCCGCCCATTGTCCGCCGGCCGTTGCGCCGGTTTGTCAAGTTTGCGGTTGCATTTTAATCCTGACGCCTTTTCAAAGCCCAGCTGCGCATTGTGTGGGCACAGGAATTCTTGACTTGCAAATCCCCCTAGCATTAAATTCAACCTTCTGGGGCTATGGTGATCGTCCGCACATTGAATGGGGGGCGGGGGGGGGGGGGGGGGAGGGGGGGGGGGGGGG
>JAVKLA010000042.1:686198-741198 GCA_034782735.1 Sagittarius serpentarius
TGAATGGGGGGCGGGGGGGGGGGGGGAGTGGCGGGCTACTTGCCCCCTGCCATGAATAACAAGCAGATGAGAAGCAGCAGAGGACAGCAGAGGGGCTGGAGGAGCCTGGTGCAGCCAAGGTGACAGCAGTGGTGACTGTGAGGCTGGGTACCGTACTCAGCAATGGGATTTGTACCGAGACGTTGCCAGCTTGCCAGCTCCCCTCACCCCTTGCCTGCCACGCTCAGTTCGGTGCCTAGAGCCGTTAAAAACCATATGCGGTCTCCGGCAAACAGGGTACAAGTGTCCCTTGGTGTCGGACCACAGGGACAGTCCTCAGTGCTGAGACAGAGAGAGAAAGGTGGAAAGGATGGGTACGGGATAGCAAAACCCTGCCGGTATGCATTGCCAGCTGATGGCTGGGCTGGGTCGTGCAGGCAGATTTTAGGCTTTTCCTGCCTGTCTCGGTCTCTTCCAGCGCTTGGGAAGCCACCCTGCAGACTGGAGGTATAGATGCTGCCCAGACTCGTCTGAAGCACACAGAGTAGGAGTCTGCCCATGCGGGTGGGGATCCAGCCTCGATGACCCAGGCAGTCCCGTCCAGTCCTCCCGTTTAATGCAAGCCATCCTCCTGCTCCGCGCAGAGAACAATAGGCAGCCTGTGTACGAGGCAATGGGCCTGCTGCCCCAGCTCTCCTACGGGCTGGCTGAACTATCTTCAGACCAGTCGGGCAAGTTTTCAATGCAACGGAGTTGTTTTTTTCATTAAAAAAAAAACAAAAACAAAACCAAAACCAAAAAACCCACACATTTGTCAAAGCTGAAATGTTTCATGGAGCTGTATCGTTTGGGCAGGCTTTTGCCAAAAGCCGGGCAGACTTTTGGTGGCACTCTGCCCGGTTTCCTAACCCTTTGCCTAGCAGACGGCCTCAAAACCCAGGTTCCCAGGACGCCTCCAGGCTGCCAGGGCTCGCAGCTTCCCGGCCCCATGCTTCACGGGAGGTAGCAGGCAGCCAAACTGCCTTGCCGTGCTGCGGTGGGAGGACACCGACTCCAGGCACCGCTTTGCACAGGACCCCACGCTGCAGGAATCCCACGCCTCACCCCACGTCTCTTGTCTCTTCCGTGACATCTCTTGTCTGCTGGAAGCGGCCCCAGCAACCCTCTGGAGCTGGGGCAGCGCGGGAAGTGTCAACTGACAGCTCTGCTTTGTTTCAGGGGGAAGAAAGAGAAACACAATCCCTTCTCATCTTCTCTGGTGGCCTTGCTTAACTTCTCAGTGCTTCAGTTTGCCAGGTTCTGGGATCGTAAAGCCCTGTAAAAGACCCGGCGATCCTGGCACTCGGGGGAGGAAGGTAAGAATTAAAACAATAAGAACAACTGGCTCCCAGACCTCTCTAACACCTCTTGGACCAGCACTGCCTTTTCCCCTCCTCTTCGCACACTATCACGTGCATGTGATCACTCTGCATGTCCTCACGTCCCAGGACCCCTCTGTATGTCCTCCCTGTCCTGCTTTCCTTCTCTCCAAGGCCCAGGTGTGCTGCAGCCATCCCTCCTTCAGCCAGGCTTCCCTCCTCTGCTTCCCTGCCTGCTCTGCTCTGTGCAAGGGCTCGGACAGACAAGGTGGTCGTCCCCAATTCCTTCTTTGTGTCCCTGAGCTTTCTTCATCCAGGGAGAGCCCCTTGCTCTGGGCACAGTCCATAGCCAGGCTCAGCAGAGCCTGGGAACGGGGACCACTCGTTGGAAGTCTGGGGAATTCAGGAGTATGAATCCTGCACAAGGAGAAAAAGCGTTTACGTTCCCCAGGACACTGGCCAGGAAGCCAGACCCTGACCCCAGCCACCCGTCCCAGCAAGAAGCTGGACACTGTCTGTTGGCCATAGGGGACTTGGGGGCTTGGAGTGACAGCTGTCCCCAGAGCATCGCTCTCAGCTCAGCAGAATTCCCGGCACCAACCGGAGTGAGAATTATCCCCTGTTTGTTTGCCCTGATTTGTTTTTAACAAAACTGTGCTGCTGGCTGTTTATCACTTCATTTTCCTCCAGGAGATGAGGCAAGCGAAGGAGATCAGCCAGAATAAAACATGACCTTTATGGGCTGTGCTGTGGGCTTGGACTTTCCACCTACCGCCTCTATGTACCAATGGGGTCTGAGATGAGCAGATGCCAGGTGCCATGTTTGGTGCTGGCAGAGGAGCAGCATATGTAGCTCTGAGCTCAGGCCCACGGGATACTCCCCAGCGTGTGCTCATGACACCCACCCAGAGAGTTTTTGTGCCACAGCTCAAGTCACTTCCTCACACCCAGCAAATTCCTCCTCCCGGTCCTCGTCCCCCCCCTGCCCCCCCGCCCCCCGGTGTATCTCAGCAGAGGAGGGCTGAGTGCTTGCGGGGGAACATTGCACACAAGACACCATTTCTGGGTTGCTGTGAAGACCCAGGCGTGTAGGGACTGCCTCCCTGGTCTTGTTCAGTCCCCAGACGGGCGCTGTGCGGCATCCCTTGGGCTGGGGATCTGAGGGACTTTGCTCCCTGGAAGTGCCCCATGTGTGAAGGCAGAGTCTGCACTGACACAGCAAAGCACAGCCACCGGCCAAGATGCTCTTATCAGCGTGTGCCAAACACCCAGCCCGTGCTTGCCTTTCCGCTCACGGCTCTCCAGCCTGTCCTGGGACCTGCCCCGTGACAGTGTGCGCTGGCGCAGGCAGAGCTGACCTGCTTCCCGCCAGGAGCTCACCAGCCTGGGCTCTAAGCACGGCTCAGGTCTTCGCTATTGGGAAGAGTATGGAGCAGGGTGGCTGGCTCACCCAACTCCCCAGCCATGCCCTGCTTGCTCCCCAGACCACTGGCCAGCCTTCCCGTGGGCTCCTCCTGTGTCACACGTGTGTGCACAGCCCTCCCCCTCCCCATGTGCCTGAGCTGGGCTGAGGGGGACAACTTATATGTGGTGAGGGGTCTGGCTTGGGGGTAGAAGTGATGTCTTAAGGGGAGGCTGAGGAAGGCAGGGGTCTCACCACAAAATGTCTTTGTCCACCCAGAAGCCAAGATTGAATGCCAGGGTGTGGACCACTGGACAGGGCCATTGGTTCCTACAGGGTGCTGCTGAGCCTCTTGGGTGTCCAGCCACTCCTGCTTGGGGATTCACGCCCAGTGCTCCTGAAGCATCCTCCCCTTTCTCGCCTGGACCCAGCCTGTCTCTCCTTCCCTTTCCTCAGAGAGGGAGTGAGGCTCTCTCCAGTGTCATTGTTACTGCCTCCAGCCCCAAGCTGTTCTTCTCCAGTGACCCCTTAGACTTGTCATCATTTGGAAGCACAGTGTGTACAGCACCTCTCTTCCAAATGCATGGCTCTAGGCAGCCAGATACCCCTGAGGTATGTTCTTGGTCCTGAGAGGGGCTGGGGGATGCCTCTGTCCTGGCTTTTGTGGTATTCAGATAGAAACTGAACAATCATTGCATTTACAACAGACTCTAACTGTGAAAAGACCTTCTCTGACCTGTTTTGGGACAAAATCCAAAGCCTTTCCCCCCATGGATGCATCCTGAGTTTTGCATGCATTTACTGAGTAGCAGTGGGCATCAGAGATGTGACCATGGACCACAGAAAGGGTGTCCTGGTGCCTGTGTCTCTAAGGAAAGATGGGAAGAGATCCTTCCTGGCTGCCACCCTTCACTCCTCATCCAAAGGTCAGCCTGGAAAGAGGTCCCCGATCACCTGAGCCAAACACTGTCCGCATGTGGACACAGCCTCCTGAGCTCGAGGATGCTTCGACACCGCCTGCCTTTCTCAGCGTTCGACTCGGGCAGCCTCAGCTGGCTGCCCACTTTCTGAGTACCCCACTCTGACAGCAATCTGCCCAACGTCCTAGTGGCTTCTGGGGGCCTAAAGAGCACTGACTCCCAGACCCAGAGCTATGGGGGCCTGTGTGACTGGGGACAGTGAAGGTGACAGTTTTGAGCTTTTGTGAGAACAAAGCATTTTTTAATGATACGTCTTATCTCCTGCCTCAGTGTTTCGGTGAGGGTCCTGAGCTTCAAAATCCCCCACCTGAAGCACCAAGAAAAGTGTCCTCCATCCCCACCAGACCCCTAGACATGGTAAGTTCAAGTGATTTTTGGTGAGAGCTAAAGAATACCCCTTCAAGGCACAGGGAAGCAGGAGGGCTTGCAGACTTACCTTGGCAACTCTGGGAAGGCAACCAGCTTCCTGAAGGCATTTCGGGGCACCCTGGGAGAGCACTGGGGATGAGAGCTAGCCTGGAAGACTGCCCCGCAGCTTGTCTTCCTCCTCCCTCTGCTGAGCCCCTGGCAGGTAGTGACATAAACCAAGCAGGTTTGTTCGCAGTGACATTTTGGAGGATGCCTCCCAAAGATGAGTCAGGCTGTGCCTGCTGCAGAAAAACAGTGATGCAGAGTCTTGTGGGACAGTTTTAGTGGCTGTGGAGGAGGCAGACTCACCTGAGCCAGCCTCACTAATCTGGTCCTTGGGAACTGCCTACCACAGATACCGCCACTGAGTCCGGCAGGAGCATCCCAAACACCCTTCCCTTTCTTCCACAAGGCCATTAAGGCTCTTAGAAACTCCTGCAGAGGCAAGAACAGAGGTGTCCTTTCAGCGAGGTGCCCACCCAGGGGTACCTCAGCCTACAGTATTCCCACCCCGTCGTTGCCCTGTCGCTAAGGTGCTCAGCCTAGCAATGGCTGCTGCTGACATGAGACCCTAGATACTGCCTATCACATTTCCCGTGAGCAGCAGAGAGCAATGAAAACAGAGATCAGAGAGACACGAGGAGAGGAGCCTAACCTGCTAATTACGGTGGTAAAGCAACATTCAGCACCTGCTGCTGGCAGTTAGGTACTTCTGCCAGGGGCTACATGGCAAAACAGGTTTGGTTGGTGGTGAGACAGGGCAGCAAAACAGGATTCACTAGGGCCAGGAGTGGTGTGGAAAAAGTTGGTCTTACAGCGAAAGAATAAGGCAAACTGGTGGGGTTAGAAGCTGGGTGAGTGCAATCGTGATGCACTCGTGATCCTGCTGGTCCGGGTCTACCCCCTTCAGGTGGATTGGGTTTACAGAGAGGCAAGTTGTCTTGATCATCACCCTTCTGTCGTCTCTGTGCTCCTCTCTGTGAAAATCACAATGTTTTCTTCCCCCTGCCGTTCTGCCGGGGTGATTTGTGTCAGCAGGGTCTCTGGCCAAGGTGATTGCAGCAGCCTATTTTGGGGACTGCCCTTGAGAGTTGCAAGCCAGGAAGCAGGAGCCCAGCTGTTCCAGCGTCCGTGCCCTGGAGAGGCACCAACACCTGCAGTCCGTGCTGGCTGCTCTCCACTGCCTTGCTAATTGTGTCGGGGTCCTTAAATAATACAGCGGCCATGTGCTGAAGGGGCTGCCTGCTGGCTCTCCCGGTGCTCGGGAGGGGACAGAGTGGCTCAGCCGGGGGCCACTTCAGGCTGCAGGAGATGGGAATGTCTCCATTCAGATCCTGGGATTTTGGCTCCAAAGGTGCTCTCTGACTCAGCTTGGTTGCTGGATGCCTGATGACTCTTTAGGATATTTATTTGGCTCTGAAAGTCAGCAAGGGGCTTGTAGATGCTCACGCCTTTGAGGCCATTTTTGGTACAGACAGATATTTAAGGGACAGGTCTGCATCCACATGTACGTGCATCCTGTACTGACCATGGCGCTTTATTTATCTCATCTTACAACTCCAGGTAACATCCCATTTTCCACTGAGGTGTTGCCCACCCCCAAATCTGCCCCACTTCACCTGAACATGGCAGGGATCTCAGCAGCTTGCTGCTGGGCCTCCCTTGGTCTGTTGACCTGCAACGCCACTAAATAAAGGCAGAGACCTGGGTGAAAGCACGATGAGCACCCTGCAGCTTTGCCTTCCAGACCTGCCCATGCAGTGAATGCTAACAGCCCTTCCTGGAGTGGGTGTCACCCTATGGGACCCAGGCTGACCGTGACACTGGGCTCCTACTTCTTCCTGTGCTGTGTTGCACCTCAGGGTCTGAAATTTGCCTTGCGTGAGAATGGCGGTACTGCCATTCCAAAGGCCCGTCTTGCCTAGGTCCTGTCTCCAACAGCAGCTGATACCTAAGGAAGGCTATAAGAAGACAATAAACACACAGTAATTCTCCCAGCGCTTGCCCAGCCCCTAGCTGGTCTTCCTGAGCCAGATGTCGTCTGCAGAGTGCATACTTTTCAGTGGGTTTCTCTTCCATGATGTTCTGTCAATGTTAATGCTATGATGCCCTTTCTCAAGATGTTCCACAGCACCACAACATGTTGCTTGAAAAATTGCTTCCCTCCGAATTGCTTCCCTCCGCCTGCTTCAACTTACTGACTTTGCTTCATGCCCCTGCTTCTCAACTGGGAGTGAGAATGAGCAATCCCTGTTCACCTTCCCTGTGCTGCTCATCTTTTTCTGGATGTCTCAGCTACCCCTCAGGTGTCTCTTCCTGCTCTGACTGTTCATGAGAGGCAGCTGCAGTTCAGTTGTATGGGTGAGAAATGCTGTGGCCTGCAGAGCTGCCTGAGTAAAGCTGTAGTCTTGCGATACTCTCCAAATACTGCTGAATTTATCTTTCTGGCACACCTGCCAAGCTAAGAAATCCTGCTACCCCTATTCTAATGAGGCACAGCATGGCCAGGTATCAAATACTCCCCCGATGCAAAACAAGTGGTTGAAAACCAGGGACTGAGCCTACACCTCCTTGTTCCCACCCAAGTGCTTTGCTAAGCTCACCCAACCAGCTGACCAAAAACTGTCTTGTCATTACAGTGACCGACCCACGGATGCTGCAGTTTGAATGGCGGCTGTGAGCATCACCTGGGCTTGTCGTCTGACTCGGATGCCTGCAAAAAACCAGCTGGAGTGAAGTCACATGTCACAAACAAAGGGAAGGAGAGGAGGGAGGCAGGGGAGCAGCTGAGCCAGTGGAACTGTTTGTGCAGCCATAATCACGCCATAAAGCAAAGCAACAGCGCCCGGAAAACAGCCCTTGTGCTAGCCTGGCAAACAGGCCCTGGTGACCAGAACCGCTCAAAGAGAAGATGCCTTTGCTGGGGGACTTGCTCCCCTGAACGATGTGTGCTTGCACACTGGCTGCCCAGGAAGGCAACGCTTCGCTCCTTTTTGTCCATGGAAGAATTGCTCCCCTCCAGGTTTTAACTTTCCATCTGTTTACCTTTATTAAATATTTTTTTAAAAAGAGAGGAAGGCCAGTTGTTTTTGGCTGTTTGAAAAGGTCCCACCCAGTGGAAACGGAAGAGAGGAGAGGATGGAGGAAGGCCAGGAGGGAAGGTGTCACAGCCCTGCCTGGGGCATCCGCTGCTCCCTGTCGCATGGCTGTGGGTCACGTACCCTCCAGCTGCGACATCTCCCCCTGCCCACCTCTCCCTCGCTGGGCTTCCTCCAGCTGACCCCCCTGTAGGGCCAGAAGCACCATCAATGATGGGGTACAGCAGAGAGACTCAGCACTCGGAACCGAGCAGGTTCCCAGCAGGAACCGGGATGCCAGCCGAGGGCAGGAGTGGGAGGGTGTCGGGCCAGCCCTCGTAACCCACCTGAGCCAGGCCACACACCTGCATGCTGTGTGCGGTCCAGGTGGACACTGGGGCACATGGGGATGCTCATCTCCGTCACCAGGAGAGAACTTGCTGTCCCAGGCGTTCAGAGATGCTCAAGTGCCATTCTGGGAGGCACGAGCAGGGACTGGGAAGAGCACGTGCGCCAGGCATCCTCCCAGCAGCTGAAGCAGGTGGGAGAGACAAGCCAGACTCTCCCTCTCTCTCAGCCCTGTCCCACACACGCTCTTCAAATGAGAGCTGCAAAGACCTCTGTTCTCTGGGCTGGCCTCCCCCCGCCTCGGTACTACTTCTCTTACTCACTCAGCAGCTCAGCCCGGCACCCAGGTTTACATATAAATAAAGAGCGAGTGTGAAATCCACCCTGGGGTCTCTCCTGACTCCCACTTGGCTCCCTAATTGGAAAGTCTGCCAGCAGGAGATATTGCAATGAGCTAAAGCAGAAACAAATTCCCTTTATCCCAGGCAGAGATGGCGGGTGGGTTTAGGTCCCCAGCCGAAACCACACTGGCTGAGAAGGACGCAGATCAGATTTGCACAGACTCAGCCAGGCTCTGGGGGCTTCACTGCTCTGCTGTGCCCGGAGGGAAGGGACAGGCACATATCAGAGAGGATCATGCAGCAGCTCGTTCCTCGGGGCAGGGCTAGTCTAGCATTTTGCAAGCGCTGACCGCTTGATGCCAATAGGGAGACATTAGGACAGAGATGTGATCTCTGCGCAGCGCTGGGTAGGTGTGTGGCTCAAACACCTGCATCTTCAAAAAAAGACACCTGATTTTGAGGGTCCCCCATTTGCTCTGTGCTCAGGAGAGGGATTTCCCCAATGCATACGCAGCTCTCATTGAAACACTGCCGACCTACAGGGACATCCCCTCTTGATTATTCAGCCTAAAGGAATCGGGAGTCAGACTCTCATCTTCATCTCCTTCCTGGAGGGGAAAACTGACCCTCACACCTTGGGTCCTCTGCTACTGCCAGCCGAGCCCTGTATCGCAAATGGTGTTTCTTACAGGGGCGGCAGCACCACCTTCCATGGTGGCACAGTCCACACACCTCACCCGGCTACATTGCACCTCAAATGTGCATATCAGTAGCCAAGAGCCACCTGGCACTGTGAAAGACAGCAAGGAAACCTCCTTCACCAAGCCCCCATTGATTTTTTGCTGCCTCCTCTAGTTTTTGGAGGGCCTGGAGACACAAACATTGCCTCCAGTAGAACTGCTTCAAAAGCAACAATGATCTCAGTACGAGCAGATCAATGTCCCAGAGCTTTATGTTTTCTGAGAAAACAACACAGCTCTTCTGCTCCCAGTGTCAGGGAGGTTTGTTATCTACATTAGGATGCTATGTTCACCCTGAGACGAGGGGCTAAGTGCTATACAGATTCATATTCTTTTGGTCTAGCATCACCCAGCCTTGATAAGCTCAACAGCTGAGCAGATGGGGAAGAAGTCCAGGGAGGGAAGAGGAACAAGGTGTGTTAGATAGCATGCCAAAAGAAGAACAGAGTCAAAACAGGTGCCCGAGCTGCTGACCACTGTTCTTGTGCAGAAACGATCTACTCCCATGAAGGGCAGGGGAGAGATGATGCTTTCTTCTGAAAGTTCACCAAAATTTCTGATGGATGTAGGACTCCGATAACTAGGAAGTTAAACTTCTTCAAAGAGAAATTTGCTTTTCTGACCAGTTCTCTAAAGGGAAAACAATCCTGACATATGAAATATAATAATATTGTTCGTGTTGTCCGTGTGAATTAAAACTTCAACTGACCCAGCAAACGGTTTATGCCGAAACACCAGCAAAATCGGTAAGCTCACTGCTTTGGTCATGACGTTTCGAGCAAGAGGCGAGGTGATGCAGTAAACTTGTATACATCTCCTATACACATAAACATGGCTTCTGTGGCCTTAGGAGAGTTTCTCATAATCATTCCCATGACTTGCCCTCTGAGACTGGACAGAAGCTTGCAAAGGCACCATTATGGCTATACTGTTTTTGCGGCGAGATACTGCCAGCTGAGTATTGCAGACTCTTCCTTTTGCTAATCCTACCTCCTGGAGGCACTTAGCAACTAATCTAGATTACCTGTTTCTACTGTTCTGTGGCAAAAGAAACCTCATTGTTTCAAGTCCTGTGGGCTCACTCCAAGGCAGTGGCCCATGGGAACATCCCCTTGTCTTCTTAATTTGATTTAGGTTGCTCCTCTGCCAAGACCCCTCAAGTCTCATGTGTATTTATGTGGGCCATTGCACGAGCTCCAAACACACACTCTAGCTAGGGACATTATCCTGTTGTAGCAAACCACCCTCAGACGCAGGCTTGCAGCAGGAGAATTACCGCTATTTAGCAGTGACTTGTTAACAGATGCCTTAAGGAAATATAAACAGCACAATGCTGACCCACAGCATGGAGCTGGAAATGCCTTCCTGGTCTGATCTACACAGGAGTTTTCTACTTCAGAGCATCCCTGGTCAGGTTTTAGCCAGCCCATGTCACTGCGGGTCAGAGCATTCAAACAGAAAAAGTCCAGTTGACTTCACCAAACACTGGAGCAAGCCTTTGGCTCCCGTCACCCCAGAAGCAATCAGCAGGAGTTAGGAGTCCCAGAGCTTTGCAAGCCAAAAGGGCCCAAGCTTGTGTATATAAAAGCCCCAGGGTCTGCCAACCTTGGAGATATTTTCCCAGCCCTCCTCCAGATCCTTGCCTGTGACTGTCATTTGCAAGGTGGGATCCGCGGACCTGCCCGCAGGGCTCAATGCAAGGTCATTGTGACACCACCCACCTGTCTAATGCCTTTCTGAAACTCCTTACATCCTTCTGTACAGTCTCCTCCATGAAGCCTCTCGTTTTTATTCACCTTTTTGGTCACCGCTGGGCTCTTGAGCAGAGGTCCTCACTCAGTTGTCACAGAATAACCCAGTTCCTGGGAGGTTACAGCCAGTTCAGAAGCCCTCAGCATAAACAGTGACTTTACAGAGGCTCAGGATGTGCTCTGCCTCCCTTTCACATGCACCACTATCTGCTTGTGCTCACATCTTGCTACGTCCATCTCCAGTTCCTTGCCATCGTGCTTATTCACTATCAGTGTACACAGGTCTGCCTGTTACGTACGGCATCATCTTCTTTGCGATATGGGTGCTGAGCTGCCTCCGCACGGCGCTGACCCCGCTGTGTAAGGTCCACAGTACCTCTCGCTCCGCTCAGCCTGACCGCCCCCCACTGAGCCTGACCCTCACAAGTTCTGAGCAAACTAACAGGACGTGGTCTCGCTCCAGACTGCTCTCCACACTCTCTCGTGTGCCTCATGTTGGTGCACATGAGACTTTCCACAGATGCTGCTGAGTTTCATGTAGGAGGATTATTCCCAGGGAAGCCCATTTCTCACTTCCACTTACACATCCTGATGGCCCCTTACCAAGGACAGCAAAAACCCCAGCCCAAGAGCCTCTCCAAAGAGCTAGGATTAGAGCAGCAGATCATTTAGCCCAATTACATTAAGACAATGTCAAAATTCATTCCACAAACTGCTCTTGGGAAGGAGCCGCCTGGCTTTGTTACCACGGGTGACCTGCTGCAGAAGGAAGGATGCTGGTGGCTGTACCTAAAGTCTTTGGTTTGCTCACTGAGCCAGGAAAGACAAAGGCACCGTCTTGTCCCCAGCAGCAGTGTCATGCTGGTCGTGGTGCCAGGATGCCGCCCTGCAGTATGGCAGTTCCTAGGAAAACCAGTTCATGTGGGGCTAGTGGTGTTTGCAAGAGTCCGAAGCTGGTTGTCATAAGAGCTTTTCCACCTGCCTGCTGATCCACTCCTCCCTTCCCAGGCACCCCCCAGCCACCGCTACTTCACACGTGGCTCCAGAGAAGGCAAGCCCCTTGCCCGTCCTGGTGAGCCAGCACCACAGGTGAGGTGAGGCTGGTTTTCTCCGACTCTTCCAGACACCGCACCAAGCTCCGTCCAACTATTTTGGACTCTGCCCTGGCTGTTTCTGCTTTAGAGCCTCCTGCAGCAGGGCAGGCAGTGGTTCTCCGCTGCAATATGCCATTGTCCAGAAGCAGTGAAGCTGGGTAGCTGGAGGACAATTATCTCTGCTCTGCGCGGGTGAATGAAATCTCTGGTGGTGGGGCAAGACCTCACTGCAGACCTGGGTATCTCTGCTACCTCTGGGATCTTTGTCAGAGCAGCTTGGAAATCGGTAAGGAAATTGCCTTCCCTTTAGCACTGTCCCCGAGGGGTTCCCAGGTGCCGGCTGAACGGCATCAGGTTGGTCCCCTTCCCTCCAAGTAGGGCAGCCAGCTCCTCCGGGCAGCACTTCAGAGCGGCTGAAGCAGCTTCTCCCTCTTGGTTGCCCTAGAGAAGAGCTGACCTCCTTCAGAGTGGAAGTGCCTTGCCAAGCTAAAATTAGATTTTCTAAATATCCTGTCCTCGCCCTGAGGCCCCAGAAGCACTTCTGAGGCCCAGCACTTGTGATGGCAGCCAACACTCTGTCCCACAGGGAAGGGAAGCCCCACATTCCTCCTTCCCACTGCAGTGTATCCCACCCTGGCCTCCACACAGCCCCAGCTCTGCATCGCCTGCCTGGTCTGTAGCTAAGGATGCGCCAGAGCGTGCGAGTAAACCTGGCAAAGCGGCCCAGGCAGTGTCCACCAACGGGATAATCTCATGCATTGTGCTTGTGAAGCAAGACACCAGCCTGTCTGCATGGTGGGGAAGGACCAGCCAGGACCACAGCCTCCCCTCCGCATTACAGCGCCCAGGACTGCAGCCCCAGGCGGATTCTCTCCTCGCTGGGTAACTTACGTGTATCTTCCCTGCTCCATATACTCAGCTGTTCCTCTGATATGGTGCCAGTCTCAACACATGGAAACCAGGCCTTCAAAAATCTTCCATAAGCTCAAGCAACTTTACATTAGCACATTGTCTACAATCTCGAAGCCTACAGGCTGAGACTGGCAAGCCTTCCATAAAATATCTACCAAGGTAATGGTAGCTTTGGATGAAGCAGAATGAAACGATGGGGTCATCCATCTTTCCCGCTACCACATTTTTCTTGGACGAATAAAAGTTTTATTTAATGGTAGCATTAAATCCAGTGCCACCTGTTTTATTCCGGTGTCACCAGGACCTGGAAGGAATGCTTTTCTCACAGCTTTCGATGCTATTT
The DNA here is from genome assembly GCA_034782735.1 of Sagittarius serpentarius. NCBI lineage: Eukaryota > Metazoa > Chordata > Aves > Accipitriformes > Sagittariidae > Sagittarius > Sagittarius serpentarius. The sequence goes on from JAVKLA010000042.1 coordinate 698,932, forward strand.
GCAAGGATATGGCTCCTAATTGCAGCTCTGCTATGTTAACATTCCCAGGAATTTTCATCGGACCATTCAACATGAACCCTTGGTTTCTGGGAGTTTCCTTTCTCTTACAAAACTTTTGCTATTCTTCTCCCAGTGCCAGTGAAAAATCAGAGGGGAGAGGGGAGGTAAGAGCATTCAATGTCTTCATGAACCAATTTCTCCAACATTTTGCATTTTGAGACTGCTTACCCCCAGTGACTAATTCTCCCTTTCTCTTCCTTACAAAGCCACATTCGTTCCCTTCAAGACCACTTTCCACTCCATCCCCTTCTCAAACTCTAGCCCTACAGTCCACAAGTGAATCTGGAAAACCATCCCTGCTCTCCTTCAGGAAGTGCAATTGATGGAGGAGAGCTGGACAAAGACCTGGCTGCAGGTCCGGGCTGGCAAGAGATGCCCCCTACCCTCCCCTCCCTTCCCAGGGCTCCTGCCAAGTGGCTGACTGATGGAGGCTCTCAGCCTGCTCCCAGGCGACGTACCAGCCAGCTAGCAGGAAGGTGTCGAGGATTTCACTCAGCATCTCCTGGGCAAGCCATTGCGCCGTAACCCTTGGCCCCAGCCCTGACCGTTGCTGGTGGGCAACAGCCGGGTCTTGCAACCCCAGGGCAGTTTCTCGCTGCCCAGCAGGACAGGGAGCCAGCAAGCCCCCTGCCAGTGCTGAGAGAGCTCCTTGAGGTGCTCAGCACCACAGCAGTCAGGTCCGGCTCAGAGACGTCTCCCTGCCCCACGGATGGAGTCCCCAGTCACCAGGCCACCGAGAATGTCCCTGAGGTCAGCTGTGGGTTGACTCACCTGGCTGGTTCCCATAACTTGGCAGCAGATGGCTCCCAGAATCCTACGGTTTCTGCTCCCAGCAGACCTGCTACCCACTCCTCATCCCTTCTCCCTGCTCCTCATCCCACTGTTGGTGGATGGTTGCAGATGCCTCATCCCACCCCTGCCCTTTCCAGCCCACCCAGAGTCCCTCTTCTCCCATCTCTGTCCAGACGCCAGCACCAGCACTGCCTGCGCTGTCCCCAGCATGCTTCGTGGGCCAGCCTTGAGCATGCTCCAGCACCTGCTGCCTTTCACCATCTCCCCCGCAAAACCCTTGGCCCAAAGCCCTGCAGGCAAGGCTGACCCTCTGGAGAGATCTGTCAGCACAGCCTGCCCAGACTCGCACCTCTCCCTGGAGGCAGGTTTCCCGGGGGGAGGAGGGGGAAGGAGACGCTAGTCCTCTCTTTCCTGATGTCAGCACCCCCTGCCCTTGTCCCTGGGTCATGCTGCATCTGCATCCCCTGAGCGTCCCCTGCACTGTCCCTGGCATGCACCGCCCTGCCACCGTCAGCTCCCAAGGCCTCGCATCCCACGCACGGGAGCACAGCAGGGGAGGTCACAACATTTTGGTCTCTCTGCCTGGGGGCAGCTTGCTTGTTCTTGTTACAAACCCCTTCCCTGCAAGCTGCGAGACCCCTGGGAATACTAACCCCATCCGTTCACACCACGCCGGGGGAAGAGGACAGGGGTACCACGGTGCGGAACCCCATCCCGCCTGGCACTGCAGAGCAGCAGGGTCTGAGGGCAGGCAATGGGGTCTCAGATTTCGGTTTCTCTGCCCTTGGGGAGCTCATGCGGAGAAGACCAAGGAGCTGTTTGGACTTGTCTCCCTCTCCCCGCCTCTGCAGGAGGGTGCGTGTGAGATCCTTCTTGCCAAGACAGCCCCATGGCTTGTCCTTTTTGGCTGTTTATGGCCTGGACCAGATCGGGTTTCTAAGCTCTTCCCAAGCCGGTAACTTTGCTTTTAAAAAAAAAAAGAGCGCTGATTTTCTCCTCTTTCCTCACCCTCCCATCCTCCACCCTGCGATTTGTGGCCTGGCCTGAAGATGGTGAACGAGCAGCGGTGCTCCGGAGCGCAGCCAGGGCTGAGCCGCTTCTGTGTCCACCCAGGTTCCCCCTAAAACACCCACAGGCCCAGGCAGGCAGCGAGGTGGGGCTCAGCATCATCCTGCTGGACCCGGTCAAGCGACCTCCCCATGGTCTCCTGCGTTGTCTGTCCCGGCCTCCCAAGAGGACACAACCCAGGAGGGGAGGGGGGCAATGCCGTGGCCCTTTCAGCCCCTAAAAAGACCTTCTTTGCTCCCTGCTGAGCTGTAGGCTTGCAGCATGAGCCACCATGTGCCTCAGTCCCCCACCGAAAAAAAGGCTGGGAGCCCTTTCCCAGGGTGCCATGGGGATGAATACAGCAGATAGCGTGAGGTTCCCAGAGCAGGTAACGTCCCCCTAATTAAGATAAATACTAATTAAGTCTGGGACTTTCAAAGAAGCCCTGGGAGCAGACTCCAACTCCTGTTGAATTTCAATGGGAACGAGACACCTGACTCCAGAAAAACCCAGCCTCTGATATTAAGCTTAAATGGGCCCTTCTCTAACGTTGATATATTGCTGCTCTGTAACTCATGAGTGCTTTCCCGTATATCCGAGCACAACATCAACGTCCTGGAAATGCTAATAAGAAGCTTTAGGAGGACAGCAGTGAACAGGCTCCGAGTCAGATGCCCGTGATCATCCTATGCAATTAAACACCATGGACAAGCTTTGAGCAGAGCTTACCCATATTGCACACAAAGCTCTGGCTGCGCCCCGGGTGCTTTGTGCATCCCTGCTACCGACGGAGCTGCCTCCTCCTCCTCTTCCTCCTCCTACCCAGCTGTGGAGAGCTTATGCTTGCCACTCCTGATCTTGCACTGTCTGGGAGACCTTTACCGGGGTGAGCAAGGTGAAGAGACAGAGCACACCCGATAGCTGGTTCACGCACGGAGCCGTGCGTGCTGGGAGCTGCCTCCCAAAGACCACCAAAGGACAACGGCAAGAAGCAAGCCCTTCCTCTTGTGAGCAGACCTCCAGGCAGCCACAGAGGGATGGGGGGGGCTGCAGCCCCCCATCAGCACACCCATCCTGTGCTCACGCATCCTTCGCCTGCCCTCCCTTGTCTGGCAGAAGGTGCGTGCGGCCCACCCCTGCAAGGACTACGCCGTGGGGGGCTGTGCTGTGTGGCCATGGCAGCAGGAGCCGTTTGGGGAGGTGGGGGGACATAGCACCGGTGTAGTGATGGAAAGCGCTTGGGATTTTCAGTGACGGTGATCCAGGAGCACGGACCGACAGCGCGGAGCTGGGGCTGCAGAGCCATTTGGGAACGCCAGACCGTGAGACCCCTCCGCAAGCCACCACGTGTCCAGCTGGCTCAGACCCAGCATTGTGGCGGACTGGACTTTGCAGGCCGATTGCCAGCCCAGAGGTCTGAAAAACACAACCTCTCTGTCCTCCTGTCCTGCTCGCCAGCGCCTGTTTCAAATTAGCATTTCCCCTGCCCCCACCTCCAGCCATTTGGGCAAATCCCCTCAGCTGTCTGCCAGCGGTGTTGGGCCGAGACGAGACCAGCCCAGGAGCCCGGTTTTGTTTCCAAGGCCTTTCCCAAGTCCCCGGTACACTTTAGCAATTAGAGGGTTAAGTTTCCTCCCGGCCTCGCTGCATTAACTGGAAAGGAATGAAGTGTCAGGCATGTTCTCACCACAGCAGGCTGTTGGAAAGCAACTCCCTTCTCCACGCACACACACCTCCCACTGCTGCGACCAAATTATTTTCTATCCTCCAGAGACCCAGTATGCCAGACAAAATCTGCAGCATGACTCTGATTCATTGCAAAAGGATGCAGATGTAATATTCCCTTTTTTGCCGGGGCTTCTCGCACGCTAATTCACATGGCATCTCGGCGTTTCGAGTTTTACAGCTCTCCTTCTCTCTTTATTTTTTTTTTTTTTGGAGGGCTCTGACGCCCCTCACTGACCCTTGGCCCCATGTCCTTTCTCCCAGCACCACCAAAATAAAGACACTAAGCCTCCCATCTCCAGCGTGCAAATAGGCAGCTCTCCCCAATGTGCTAATTAGCCGAGTGTTTGGAAGTAAATAGGTATGATTGGTGGTAATTTCCTGGCTGAAGGGGTAATTATTTGTTTCAAACAGGCTGCAAAATAACCCCTGTAAGGTGAGATAGGAAACTAAATTCAAAAGAGGTTTCCTATTCCCACTAAGCAGGATTGAAAACTGGTTTGAAATTCCTTTTTTTATTTATAGTACATGGTATCCATGGAAACCTACAGAGGAGGTCATGGTAGCTAGGCCTCCGTTTCACCCTGCTCAGGGGATTACCGTTGCACAGTGGTACGCAGCCGTGTAAGAAAGTAGATTCACAATTCCCCGCAAATAGCCCCCCCCCCCGCCAGCCCCCAGCCCCAGCCTTCCTCGAGGGCTGCGGGAGAGCTTTTGGGAGGCTCGTAAATCTGCTCCGAGATGGGAAAGTGATGGGAACTCTGCCTCCAGCGTCCCCCAGAAGCAGGAGGCTGCCGAGAGTGCGCAGGCTCCCCGCAGTACCCTGCCAGCGATGCGCCGCGGGACAGAGCCGCTCGCGGCGCGGCAGCGGGATGCTCTTCCCCTTGCCCGGGCTCGCATCCCCGGCTCCCAAAGCCCGCACGAAGGGGAGGAGCACCCCGGCCAACTTTTCACTCGGCTCACCCAAGTGAGGACAGCCCAAGCGTGGTCCAGATCCCAGATTCCCGTTTGCAAGCAGTGATGTGCAGGCAGGGCATCTTCTCCGTTCACCTTTCCCTGTTGTTCTCCGGAAAACCATTGCTTTAAAGGAAGGCAGGAAAGCGTTGGGAAAGGGATGCCGCAGAAATGACTGCGGCTTTTGGCTGGATCCTGGAGGCGTGGTGCTGGGCACTGCTCTCCTCATTGATTTCAGTGGGGGAAAAAAGGCCGTTTCTCACCCTCAGGAGCTATTTGGGCTCTCTCAGGTACGAACCTTTTGCTGCTGCAGACAGGAGCGACTCCATATTACGACTTGACTGCGTGTGATTTAGCAGGAGAGGGTGATCATTACTTTTTATGCTGTATGTAAAAACCCAGTTACAGTCCGTATAGCGGCTGATGCTCTATAAACAGTCAGCGGCAGCAGCGAGCGAGCAGTGCAGAAGTAGGTGCGTGCTGCCAGCTCACTCCCCCGTGCTGGCAGGGCCACAGCGGCTGGATGTTCCCTGGGAAGGCAGAGGTGGAGCACGGATCTGCTCCACGACCATTTTCCACCCCAGATGAGCCTGCCGCCCAGACCCCCACACCATCCCCTTTAGCTCTTCACGCTTTGCCCCAGCAACGCGCAGAGCGACATTATGCCTGTGACCTTCACTAATTCACTTTCCCTCTCCACGCCGCCTTTCCTCCACTTGCAGAAAGACACGCTTTTTCACACAGCATAAAAATAGCCTGCGTGAGGCGTTGCCAGAGGAAGCTGCAGGGCCAGCAGCGTGCAGGCAGGCGGAGGGACTGGCTGCTCCGCGTGGGTCCCTGGCCCTGCTCATACCACCCCTTGCCCTGGCAGGGAGCTCCCGGACCAGCCTCCGACCACCCAGATGCCCTTGGCCTCCTCAACATCTCAGCTTCTTCCTCTGCCACTGCCTTGCTGTGGGCTCAGCCTCGGTGTGGCGAGACCCAAGTGGTGGAGGTCAGCAGGAGGAAAACGCTGCTTTATCAGCGTTCTCCCTGAAACTGAAATTTTTTGCCCTCTGTTTCGGGAAACTGAAGGCTTCCAGCATCAAAATCAGGTGAATTGCGAGGCAGATTTTTGAGGCTTTCTAAACAAAACATTGTCCAAAAAATAATTTCCATGTCCTTTATGGAAATGGCTCTGGTTTGAGTATCTGTCAGTGGGAAATAGTACTGGAGCCGTTACCATCATGCAAAACTGAACTGTTTGTATCAAACCAACTTTATGTCACCAAAAGCCCTGTCCTGATAGAATACCTCCAACTGCTCTTCTCTTCACAAGCCCTTATCTTGATTCTTCCTCTGCCATCCCTCCACCTGGCACGTGCACGGCACCGTACGATGATGGCCTCCCTCAGCCACTTGCTTAGGCTTCAAGACAGTACCGTGGTGTTTTCTCATTTCCCATCACCATCCCTAACGAACCCCCCGTGTTCTTCAAGCCCTTTCCTATGCCTGTCCTTTGCCAGGAGAAGAGTTCTCACAGAAGCTCATCTGCTGGGCAGGGCTTCAACTGGCTGGGGCGGGAAGCCACCACCCATGAAGTCAGCCTCTGGGCGCAGCTCGTGGCTGGTTTGAGGAGGTGAATTACATCCTGGAAGTGGCCTTTTCTCTCTAGCAGTGGCTATAAACACTGGAGACATCAAAAGGCAGATGGGATGAGTCCAGCCCTGCTCTATCAAGTGACCAGCCGGTGCCATCGCACACCTCTCTGCTCCGTACAGGACGCATCTCCTCTACCCTCCCTACCCCGGGGAGCCACGCTGCTCCCCAGCTCAGTGCAAAATCTGTATCTACCCCGTATGTCTTTTCTCACATTAAGTTCATCCACGCGGCTGGTGGTTTTCTAGTGCTAACCACAATTTTGTGCCTACCTTGACGCATGCTATGCTATCACAAGTACAGTCAATCAATCTTGCCTCGGCCAATAAGCAGGAGAGAAGTAATGTTTTTCCTACTCCCTCAGCTCTCTTCTCCTCCCGTTCTCCATCAGGCACTCAGCAAGTTCACAAGGGCAGCCAGCTCTCGGTTTCCTTGGTCACGCACAGCAGCTTGCCCTCCTAGAGTAATAAAAACAAATGACACGTTGCTGTTTGTTGTCAGAAACGTTACTGGGCCCCTCCATGGAGAGAAGGTTTTGGAGGAAGGAAGCATTAGCGTTTTTAGGTTCCTTCTTGAGCAGGTGGAGGAAAAGTTGTCAGTAGATGTTAGTTGTCAGTGGACATAATGCCAGAGTTGACTGAAAAGGATGAGCAAAGATTGAGACGTACTGAGGGATGCAAAGCCGAGAGATCGGGGTGTGCTTGCTTGTGGATGCCGGAGATGGTGAAACAATGCTGGATCTGATTATCTGGGAGCAAGTGAGACCCAAGAGGTGTCTGTGCCAAGTCCTGATGCCTTCCAGAGGGGGGACAAGCCCCCAGCCTGTAATGCTGCCCCGCATGCCCTGCTCCTGGCGCTGAATTTAGCGACCTTAAAGTGTGGACACTGTGTCTACTGAGATGAAGAACAGATTAATCCTCCCTTGTGGCTGTAGCCAAGATCTGCCTTACTTCCATTTGCGGCTTATCTGCATTTTCTCCTAGTTCAGCGTCCTCTCCACGTAGGCACACAGAGAAGCATTCATGTGTACACACACTTAACTGCATGGGAGGGAGCCTGGGGAACCCCAGCAGAGATGGAGCTTGGGAGTTCAGGAGCCGCTCATGCCAGGAGTCGGGTCTTCCTTTAGCTCACACGTAGCTCAGGGTGATCAAGACCCTGCCGAGCTGGCCCCCTGACCCAGGAGCCCTGCGCCACCCATCCTGCAAGCTTTGCATCCCATCCCACGTCGAAGCGACCGGGCAGGCTGTCCGAGGCCACTGGCCCTGGGCCTCAGCGAGCAGCCCGCTTCAGGCTCCAGCCACCCTCCCGGGCACGGCAGGCGGCCAGCAGTGAGCAGCACCGTGCCTGAAGGACTTCACCATCTGGTTGCTGATTCAGACGCCAGCCCCCACTCCGTGATGTTCCAAAGGCTGCAAGAGGGGAGGACTTGCGACACCTTTATCTTTAGCTTTGCTTCTCCCTTTTTTCCTATTTTTATTAGCTGGGAGACATCCCATCCTTTTTATAGCTCTGAATTTGAGGGTGATCAGATGAAAGTGTAGTGGGGCTCCTGCATGGGTAGATGAGCAGCCATAAGGTCAAGGTACCTGAAGGAAAAGTTTCCAGTTTTCACAGCCCAAAAGATTGTCCCATAAAATTCCTCGTAAAATTAAAGTGCGTTTTGGGTTTCAAAGTCCTGAGAAACTTGAAATACTCATCAGTCAATTCTCGTATATGGGAAGCCTCAAACCTCTGCTTATGGAAGCAGAGGTTAACACTGCGCTGTAACAACTGCTGGGGACAGGGGAACACGTTTGAGATGGCAGGGTCCAAATCAGCTTGGAAGTTACTGCTTAGGCAGTGGGTGACGAGCTGTTTTTACTATTACAACATTTAGCTGGCTCCACGCTACGGATCTGAATTGCTTTGGTCAAATTCTTCCCAATAAAATGCAGAGCCACCTTCTCAGACCCTTCTGCAGGATTTATGAGGACTGGGTCCGCTCCAGTTTTCTTTCTGTATCAAAGTGATGATTTAACTAATTGATGATCTAATTTCAGGCTGGAACTGAAACTAACCTGCCGATTTGTGAATTTGACCTTGGTACAGATTAACAGCAGCAGCAGTTAGTGTTAGTTAAACAGCATTCATAACAGCTTTTTCTTTGGTGATACCTTCTCTGGACTTTCCTTTTGCTTTTCAAAAATATATCAATAGCACGGTAAATGGCAAGTGTGAGGGACAGTGATTCAGGCAGCTCCATATTCGCGGGGGGCGGGGGGGGGAGCCCCTGGCTGCAGATGTCACTGTCATACCTTTGGCAGCAAATGCCAGCTTTGACCTAGGCAGGGGAGCTGATCTCGCTGAAAAATACCCCCGGCAAAACAAGGGAAGGTTCCGCTCGGCAGCAGCGACAAGGTCACGCAAACGCGTGGGTCAGCACAAGATGGAGGGAGCGGCCGCGTGGGGGAAGCCACTCGCCCGCCTGTGCCTGGACGAGAGACCGGCCCCAAACTGGCAGAGCCAGCACTATCCTGTGCTGTCTCTGCCAGGCAGAAGGCAGCGGCTCCAGGGACTGTGACCTCCAACCTGAGCCATGCCTCGCTCCTGTCCCTCGAAACACTGCCAGCAAGTCCATGGAGCAGGGGTCAAACAGCCACCGAGGAGTCTGTTTGCATGTGCTAAGACAGCCTTGCACGCGCGCGCGCACGCGAGCGCGCACACACACATGCACGCCCTGTGTATGCTCAAATACCTGTCTGTAACCTGCACATATACATACACATGCTGTCCCTGGACGCAGACTGCACACACGCACACAAACACACGCATACTCAGTGTATATCCCAGGGTGCACACGTATCGGCATATACCTCACACAGGACACCCAGCCTTTGTCCCTCACACTTACACACATTCACACACATGCATACACATCCAAGTGTACCTTTATACATGTGAACACACACATGCTTGTACATGCCAACAGATGCATGCACTCCCAGGCACACGGGCCGCCCACCCGGTGCTCCCCACGCACCTCCCACGGCCGCCCGGTGAGAGCCATGGCCACACACTCTTCACCTTTACCCTGGGCCAGGGCTAGTGATGCCCCAAGACCCCAGGCAGTCACTGGGCTGCTTGGCTGCTCCTGGCTGAGCCCAGACCTGCACCAGGGATTTCCCAGAGCCTCGCACCAAGCGTAGGACTCGCTAGCCTCCTCATGCCAGCCCCCCGCTGCACCAGGCAGGACCTCCTCCTGCCATCGCCCAGCAGCTCTTCCCATCTCAGGGGGGGCTAATGCTTTGGGACATTCCTGTCTGCCCGAAAACAAGAGGCAATAAGCGATGCAGCGGGACCTGCATGAGCTGGGGCTGCAGGATCCTGCTGGGTGGTGGGATGGAGGAGCAGAGACTGAAGGAGAGGGGAGCTCAGAGCTGGCGTGGGTCTGTGCACACGTGGCTGGACACTGCCAGCAGGTACAGCATCCTGATGCACTCCTCTTCACAAAGAGCCATGCTGTGTTACTTGTGCTTGTGTTGCTCCGTGTAAAACAAAGCTGTGCTCCTGGTTCCCAAGCGCTGCTACAGCTCCTTGTGCAGCCTCCGCGCTGCCTGAGCCCTCCCGGCACTTCCCGCCCTGGTAGGCAGCACACACACAGGATCGGTCCTCGTGACCCGGGGAGGTAAGGCGTGAGCGATACAGCTTTGGGCTGGGAAGTTGGAGGTTATTCTCCGTGAGCAGTCCCCGTGGCTGCTGGCATGGGCAGGCTGTGGCTCGGGGCGCTGCAGGAGAGGCCAGCAGGGTAGGGGCTGGTGTGCACAGCCGGCGGGTAGGACGACAAGACCTTATTTTATATCAGCCAAAGTGCAAAGCCACTCTACCTGCTGTGGGAGCTCAGTCCTGCGTGGCCACAGAGCTGCCTGCAGGCTGTCTGCCCTGCTAGCGGGGCAAGCATCTCTCACCGGGGCTCTTGCAGCACAGCACTGAGAAGGTGAAACCAGCTCAAGCTGCAGAGATGGCCGCTGGGGCGGGGGGATGGCTGCAGGCTAATAATATTCTGTGTCTCATTATGCCGCGTATTAAGCTGAAATTTGCAGATGCTCTAATCACCACGAGGCATTCTGCGCACACAGCCTCGCTCCAGCCCGGCAGCTCTGTGCAAACACTGAAGGAGAAGCCCTGCTAACCGTCCTGCCACATGGTGTCCTGGAATCTTTACAGACCATTTCACCTTCACAAATAGCCTTGGAAATGTCTGTGCATCGACAGCCCCTGCAGTAGCCAGATAGCACAGCCGCCTTCTCTGCAGCTCCCCAGGCCCCTCTTAAGCTTTTTCCCATCACGCCATACAAATTCAAGGCTCCAGAATTTACACCAGGGCTGGGTAAAGCACCTCACGTCGAATGTGATCTGCACCCCAGGCTCGCAGGAAACGTGAACTGTGTTTTATAGAGGTCGAGGGAAGCTCCTGCCTGAATTGCTTTATTTTTTTTCTCTGTCTTCTCTTTTTTTTTTTTTAAAATGATTTTCTTTTCTTTTCCCAGATCTCTGCCCTTTGCCCTCCTGCGATCAAAGGGGGCACGCATTCAAGTGCCGTGGGAATACTCGGTCCTTGGGTATTCTGGGCAATCTCACGAGAAAAGCTGCTTTTTTCCCCAGAAGCAGAGAAACGCGCATGAACCAGGGTGTGGGAAGGAGGGGTGTGAAGCCTGCTGGTTGCCTGCGTGTGGGAACGAAGGAGAGGGGAGCAGCGCGGGCAAGCGAGGGAAGGGTTAATCCGAGACTGTCCTTGCTGTTTTTTCCAGGCCTGGCTGCACCAGATTCTTCCATTTCTCTTGGCAGGGATTTAAACCATGGGGCTGAGCTAAGCACGTGAGCCTGGAGAGTCCCTGCACTCCGACGGTGAGCAGGACCCTGAGCGAGACGCTCCAGCTCATTAGCAAGGCAGCAGGCTCGTCCAGGGCAAGCAGGTGCCAAGCAGGCAGCAACAACAGCAAAACCGAGATGGTCTCGCTGCGGAGAGGCAGAAATGCAGCTAGATGGGGAGCCCCTTCCCTCCGCAGCAGCAGCGTTTGCTGCTCTGGGCACGCACACGCACGTGCACGCTTACTGCAAGTGGTAGTGCAGAAGGAAACCTCGCCCTCTCTCTGCATAGGGTGAAATGTAAGGGGTTTGGGATTGGGCTCATCCCTGTGCTTGGTGCTGGTTTGGGCCACCCCCTCTGATCTCAATTCATATGCATTTGGCAGCTTTTCCTTGCCGGGGAGCTTGTGGCCTCTCTCCCCCGTTGTCCCACCCTGCGGGGAAGGTGAGGATTCGAGATAACCCACCCCCAGCCTGCCGGGGAGCCTCAGGCAAGGCCGTTTGCTGCCCATCTCTGGGCTGGCAAAATGGGGTGACCTATGGAGCCCCCTGACCGGGGGAAAGGGCTGGGAATCATTCCCTGAATGAGCACAATGGCTCCTCATCCTGATGGCTTGTCTGGCTTCCGCGCTCACAGTTGCCCAGGCGACTGCTTATGGAAAAGCGCGCATGGCCGGAGAGGCGGCTCGTCCCAGCGGGTCCTCACCCCCTGCTCACTCCTGGAAGGGATGGCACTGCCCGGCAGCAAACCCTCTGCGCGCACGCCACTGAGGGTGACCCCAGCGCCTGCCACTGCTTACACGGACCGAGGTCCCGTCCTTTGCAGGTGCCCAGAATCCAGACCCAGATCTGCTGCTTCCAAAGAAAGTCCGTTTCAATCACAAAACCCCCTCCCATGGTTTGATCAGCGTTATGGTGTGCTGCTGTCTCCATTGCCACTGTGCCTGGGTGTTGCGCCAGGCGCTGTACAAAGGCTGCCCATGCCAGCGCAGTGCGGTCAGCGTCTCAGCAGTGACAGCAGTGACTCTTTATTGCTTTTGGTATTGGTCTTTCCTTCACCTAGGACACGTTTTTCCAGGTGGACCCAGAGCTGGATGGTCTGCCGTTCTCAGCTGGTTGTGCCATGGGCTGCTGCAGCGATGCCAGTGGAGCGGGAAAAGCTATGGGCGGAGAGCCCAGGTGAGCAGCAGAAGTGGAAGGATTCAGGATCTCCCAGGGTCCTGTGAAAATCCAAGCGGGCATCCTCCAAAGAGGTGTTCCAGGTGCTGGCTCCCCCAGCATCCCAGCCCCAGTCTGTCACGTTACCTTGTTGTCTCTGCCCAGACACAGCACAGAACCAGGCAGCCAAATGGCCCCGAAGAGCAGCTGGCTCATGTCTTCCCAAAGAGACAACCTTGTCGTGTCCAGTCCACTCCCTGCTCAGTGGAACCTAAGCACCTCTGGGGCAGGGGACTCCAGCACCTTCACAACAGACCATGTCCCCACGGGAGCTGGTCAGGGAAGATCTGGCCAAAACACGTGCCCTGCAACCCTCTCTTGCTAAGTCCAGCAGGGTGGGCAGCTCTGTGCTGCTTTGTCCCATGGCTGGTGTTGACATTGCTGCGTCAAAAAGGCCAGGAGCCCCTGAGCTCTCAGTCTGGGTCCCACATGGTGCCCCTGTGACCACGAAATGGTGTAACTGCTTTTTGCACAGCGAGCTCGCCATCCTTCAGGTCAGTGTCTGGAGGCGCCTTGCAGATGGGCTGCAGCCACCAGAGTGGACCTGGTGGAAAGCTGTGGGTTGCAGCTTCACCTGCTCCCTCTCTGCAGGTCACCCTAGCCCTGACATGGCACCTCTCTCTGGGCATGTCCCCACTCCCCAGCCACGTTGCCTCCAGCCAACACACCCCGACATTTCTCCATCGCAGGGTGTGCTCAAGGCATAGCCACAGAAAGAGCCCCAGCATCCGTGCACATAGCCATTTGGGAGTAGATCCAGAGACCAATGTGTTCCAGCTTGGACACCCTTGATCCAACATCCGCTCTGCACAAACATATCCCTCAGGAGAAGGAAAACAAAAGCAGGGATGATTTAAAAGGACAATAAACCCCCTCCTTCTGTGCGACTTTGTCCTTGCCCAGAGGAGGAACCACCTACTGCAGGAGTTTGATTGGGGTAAGTAATAGACCACCTTAAGCTGAGATGACATCTCCTATGAATGCTGCATTCAACAGTGGACAGGCCATATGCAGAAATAAACAGGAACCCAGGACACACTGGCAGCTCTTTAAAAGATTGTTAATAATGTGCTGTTCATGTTCCTCGGAGACTGCTGCCATGGTCTGCCAGTAACAGACGCTGGCAGTCCTGATGGGGAGTAACTCCTGCCGTGACAGAGCCTTTGCCTGGCATCAGGCACAAGCCCAACCTGCCTTTCCCCTGGCCTTGTCCTGCCATGACCAACAGCACCAGGGAGGGGAACATGGTCCTGCGGCAAGGACCTCGGTGACCCAGTCGGCACGGAGCAGACATGGGCGTGCACCAGGGCACAGGACAACCTCGGGTTTTACACCCAAGCCCTGGTGGGCTGAGGGAGCCTTGTGTGTAGGGCTGGCGGTTCCCAGCATGGACCCAGACCTTGAAAGCAGGAGGGAGCTCTGGGGGCGGTGATGAGATGCTGCTCCAGACCGGGCAGGGTAGGGATGTTAGGGGGCAGGACTAGACCTGCAGCTAACGGGGCCAAGAGGACAGTACCTGGAGAGCAAGACATCAGTAGGACAGCCTGGGTGGACATGCATCCATCCCCACTAGCTGTTTCTCACACTGCAGCTTGTGAGCCAGCATCTCCATGGTTGTCCTAGAGCCAGGTCAGAGTGGTACAAGGGCGAGTGAAATAGAAAATCATTCAAACTGCCACGTTTCTGCACAGTCCACCTCCCCAGGCCCAAGTCAGCCTCAGTCTGGCTCATTAGCTCCCAGCACTGGGCATGGGGACGAGGGAAAGAGCACAGAGCTTTCCCCCTTTTCTGTAGACACAGATCAAAATGTGTCGGGCTGGAAATCTCCCAAGAGCAGCTCCCTCCTGGGCTTCACTCCTGCTTCCTGTTCTCGGGGGCAGGAAATACCAAGCAAACAGCTCCGTGCATGACTTCAAAACTTCCACTTCCAGCGCCGGCTGCAGGATGAGGATGTAGGAGCCTGCATGTCGGGAGCAGCCTGCCCAGAGTCTTTGCTCCCGTGGACCAGACCCCCTCCATCTCTCCTCTGCCCCTTGGGAAGCCAGGTGCCCAGGAAGAGCTTCTCCTAGCCCTTAAGGTCCAACTCAAGAGGTAGTTGCGCTAAGCTCCTAAGTTGTCAGTCCTAGTGCTGTTCATTTGCTTTTGCCCTCTGCCTCCACTCAGGGCCAGGCAAATAGACGCATTAATAAGCGCACAGAAAATTAGACTGCACTGTGCCGTGAGGTGGCTGTGCTTACCCCTTGTGAACGTGGCTGTCCATCACAGCACAAGAACTTTTGCAGTCCCCCCATTGCTGTCATCATGGTCTGCACACTACAAGCTTTGCATGGGAGAAAAACCCATTGCTGCTCCCCTTCCCCATTAGGGTAACAGCCTCCCCTCCCCACAGCCTGGGGTCATGTGCCCCATCTTCTTGTCTCTGTTCTGATTTTTGAGGGTTGGTTCAGCCCTGCCCTGCTGCGCTAGGAGCTGCACAACAGCACAGAGTGACAGCCAGTGGATGAAAAAGGTCTGTTTCCCCCACTTTGCTGGTTAGAAATAACGAGGTAGTGCCTGGCCTGGCTCTGACAGGGCTTCCAATTGGTGTGCGGATCACCCAGCAGTTCATTAGGCCAGGCAGCAAGGAGCAAACCTGGGATGGGAGCTGATGGCTCAGAGCAGGGTCCACCCTGTGGTTCTTCACCTCTGTGCCCCAGCTGCTTCAGGGTGCAGGGAGAGGCCCCTCTGCATGACTGGCATCCAGGTCTCACTGGAGGAAATGTGCCCTGGAGGTTCCTGCATCCGAGCTGGGCTTTGGGGCTGTCCCCAGGAGATGCCTGTCTCCTCCAGGGCACTGCTGGTCCCTGCCGACACCCTCCCGGAGGCCCCGCCGCGGGGTCCCCACAGGCAGAGGCAGGAGCTGGCAGCACACCCCATGTGTGTGCAAGAGCCCAGAGGTGCCCAGCACAACCTGAGCCTGGCAGGGGAGGTCACTGCCTCATTTGCCTGCTGTGAGCTCCCCACGCTGCTCGGCGTCTCTGCTCTTGGCCCGGGTATGGATGGAGCCAGCTGCTCCTGGCGCCGGCGCTCGTCTCTGCCAGGCGCTGAGCCATCTGCCTGGCAGGGCCAGCCACACCTGCTGGGAAGGAGACAGAAGCTGGGCAACCTCCCCGCCTTTGCGGCTTTCCGGCTGGCGGCATCGCACGGCGGTTCCAAGAGGGCTCGTGTGTTTGCACAAAGAGAAAAGAGATAAGGGGATGCTTCTCCCCCACCGCCCGCAAAGCCTGGCCGTGGCTGGGCACCTTGTGCGAAGGGCGGGTACCAAAGTGAATCTCAGGCAGCGCCATGAACGGAGCCACGCAGCCTCTCCCGGGACCAGCCGGAGGATGAGACGCGTGCCCCAAGCCCCTCTGCCGGGGCGATCCGTGGTGCTGCACAGCACAGGCAGCCCCATCCCCAGCACTGCGCAGAGTCTGCTGCCAACGCCCAGTGCAGGAACCAGTGAGGACAAGAGAGCGGCTCTTCCCCAAGTAGGCAAGGGGTTCTTTGTTCCCAGGAGGGCAGGCGTTTCAGAGGAGACATGCTCAAACAGCTGGCTCAGGACAGTAAAGATGTGCCCCCCTCCTTGGTGTCAGGCCTGGCAACCGCCTTGGGTGTTGTTCAGAGCCCGCGTGCACCCGCCACGGTGGTCAGTGGTATGATGGAGAGCAGCAGAAGGGACCCGATGGCTCTGCCCTCTCCTGCTGGCTTCACCCCATCCTGCTCCTCTGCACCAGCAACTGCGGGAGCCAAAGATGTGCCAGGTGCTGCTGCCAGGGGGCACGCTGCTTCTCCAGCTCCTGGTGCATCGGGGCCAGGCGGCACCACGGCACTGAGGGTGCAGGATGCTGCCACCAGCCCTCACATCCAAGTCCTGCTGCCAGGAACAGCACCAGTTAGGTGCTGGGATGGAAAGTCCCTCCCAGTCTGGGCTGGGCAGAGGAGCTGGGGTCTCCTGGCCTCTGGGCTTGCAAAGCCGGACAGGCAGAACCGATGGAGAGCATCTCCAGACACCCCACTGCTGAACATCCTGCAAGTGGCTCTTCTGCCCTGTCTTGTTTCTCCTTGGTGGGATGAGCCCGCTGACGGGCATCGCGGAGCGGCGCTCCCCCCAGCCTGGCTGGCTTCTCCCACCCCCAGGGAGCTAGGGCCGCTCTGCCACTCTGGCACCCGAGTGTCATGGCTGGCAGCCCAGCAGCCCCTGCTGCTGCCGCCGAGCCCAAAACCAGCCTGGAGAGCTTCCTCCAGCCCCCCACAGGGCCAGGTCACACCAGACCTTTGTCCACAGTCCAAGCAGGGCAGGGAAGCCAGCCCTGCCTTTGAGGGGTTGGGAATACAGAAGAATTATCCCCAGGCTCTGAGAAGGCCTCCTTACTCAAACTTCCAGTCCCAGCAGCTCTCCTGGGTACCCACAGCTAAGAGGCGTCTGCAGGGTGCTCAGCTCCTCCTGGGCATCGTGCAAAGGCAAGCCTGCCAGCTCCCCCATCCTCTGGGGCAGCTCGCTCCTGGGCTGCTGGCACAGTGGAGCTCCATGGGACCGACCTCCTGGCTGACAGCACGGCAAACGGAGGCACAAAACGTCTTCCTGGATGGTTTGGTCCCGGTTTGGGAGCCTGCCTCGGAATGAGGATCCACGGCCCTGCCCGTTTCCAGCTTCGCCTTCTTCAGACATGGTAGCAGCCTGCTGACATGGCTGCAGCTTTGCTTTACACAGGAGAGCCTGAGCTGGGCTGGGGAGAGGAGCGGGACCGATGTGAACACTGTTAGTCCAGCAGATGTGGGTGTCCCAGACCAGCAGCCTGCACAGTCCTGGAAAAGGGGACCATTGCCGTCCTCTGCAAACACCTCCATCCCAGCCAGTGCCCCGGCTCTGGCAGGGAGGCAGAGGTGCTCTCAGGACGTGCTGCATTCAGCCCATTTCTTCTGCTGACCTCAGAGAAGGTGAATTGCCTCCTGGCATCCACTGACGATGTCTCCGCCAGGCAGAGCAGGAATAGAGGGTGACGGCAGACACAGCTCCCACGCTACAGACACCACAAATATGCTGGGGCTGGGCAGGCAGGTCCTGTGACACCCCATGTGCCCAAGGTCCCCCAGCCGCCGTCCCGGCCAGCTGACACCCCAGTGCACTCCACAGAGCTCTGTGCTGGTCACGGGTCTGCTCAAGCACACAATGCTCCTGGCTGCAGCGGAGGACTTGGAGGAACAGAGAGGTCAAATCAAGAATCCAGCTGCCCTGGGGAGCATTCGTGACACCCCAGCCTGGCCTTGACATGGCACAGAAAGCAGGTAGGCAGCAGCACTGAGGAGCTTAGCAGCAGCTCCTAAATTTTGTGTTAGCGCTCCAGGGGATGCTGACCCCGGCTGGGGTCCTGCTGAGACCCGACGCTCTCACTCAACCCCACCCAGGACCGTGCTCCCCACCATCCCACCCACTTCAGCACCAGCCTGCCAGCCTGCAGTGGAGGGCTCAGGCTGGTTCTTGCCCGTCCCCAGGGCTTCCTCACCCCGTGGGGCTGTCCTGCCCCATATGGTGAGCCCTGCCAGCCGGTGCCACCCACACATCCTGCTAACACCCACCCCAGCCCACCTCAGTGGGCACCTGATGGCTCCTGCAGCATTTTGCAAGCCTTCTCCTATGGCAGCTTAAGGAAAACTTCACTCAAGGAGGGCTGCTTTGACCTTGACCTGGAGTAACTCCGTGGTGGTGGCTGCAGGAGGGGACATGAGCTCAGCAGCCTGTCTGATGGGAAAAAACCACACACAGCAACGTCGCTCCTTCCTTTCTTCTCTCTCTGCCATCCATTTGGTGGGCAATGCGGCCTCGCTGCAGCTTTATCTTGGTTCTTTAAAAGGCTCCCTGGCTGACATGCACACCGTATGGGAGCAGTCAGCCGAGGAGAGCTGTAAATCTCTGAAGGCCTCATCTTGCGGGGCACATTAGCTGTTTTAAACTTGTCAGCTTTCAGCGATGGAAATTGACTGTTCAAAGCCATTCTTCCCTCCACGTCCTGCTCCATTTTACGCAGCGGAGAACGTGCTGCATCCCCGTTGTGTTGGAGCAGGGGGCTGTGCGTCCCCCCACACGCGTCCTCAGGCACTGCGTGCACTTTAGGGACGTTTCTTGAGGTCTCACCAGGGCTATGAATGTCTCCAAGCCATCTCCTTCCCTTCTCTCCGCTGCGATCCTGCCCTCACCTGGGGGTGAGGATGGGGATATGTAACCCCACAGAGCATGCCCATCCATGCGACCTGGCTTTCCCGTGCCCATCCGTGCAGGATGACACCAAATCCCACTGAAGCTGAGTCTGGGAAGGCTTATGAAAATCAACCTCAGCTTCAAAGCGAGCTGGTGGGATTCAAATGCACCACTGTGTATGTGTGTGTGTGTGCACGTGTGCATGAGCTCCAGTGCCCAGCACAGCCTTGCACGCCAAGCCCAGGGACACGCAGCCTGGCTGCTCTGTGCCCACCTGGGGAGGATGCTGCTGCCCTTGCGATGGCTCTGCCGGCACCAACAGCTCGCGAGCCGTGTCGGGAGTGCAGAGCGTGGGGGCTGCGAGGAGGAAAAGCTCTGCTTGAACAGCTCTCCCCAAGGCAAACTCCCACACAGGCATCTTCTCAAAAGGGCACGTGACCCCGTCCGTGCATCCAGCCTGGGCATCCCACAGATCTGCCGTGGAGCCGGCGCTTGGTGGGCGCCCACCTCGCCCCCCCACCCCGTGCATGCAGCTCAGCTGAGCACAGCCATCCCTCTCCATCCTGCTGAGCGCGGCGTTCATCTCTGCAGATGCTCCCCAGCTCCTGTGCAGGACCCAGAGAGGACACCCTGGAGCAGGCACGGCCCTTCATCCCCCTCCCCCTGGGACAAATCCCCGTGCTGTGCTTGGCAGCCATCACCCTGAGGAGCCCACCTGCACGGGGGTGTCTGAGGAGCAGCTTCACCCTGCCGTGGCGAACGCGGCCACCCTGAAGCAACCCCCTGCAGCGCCTGGCGAGCAGCAGCTGCACCATGTCTGCAGAAGGAGCGTGACAGCCGCGCTCAGACCCGAATCAGCCCCGGGTCCCTGACCCTCCCCGCTCACAGGGTCAGGGCGGCCGTGACGGTGGAGACAAGGGGGGCCTGGAGCCGCTGGTGGTGCTGGGTGATTAGCGGTGCGAGCCCTGCGTCAGAAAGCACTGCTTCCCCCCGCTGCTAATTTCTCTCCTTGGTTACGGGAGGCAGGGGAAAGCGGTCCAGGTGGGAGGGGGGCATCTGGGCCAGGGAGCGCGGGGGCCCTGGCGCAGCACACGGAGTGAGCCATCGCAGGCGCAAAATAGTTGCCCCCAAAATTAGCCAAGCACTGGATGACGCACCGCGCTCACAGCCGGCGGGGAGGAGGGGGAGGACGGTGGTGTCAGCGGGCAGCCTACCCATGCTGTGGCCGCCGGGCAGCAGCGGGGCCGGCGATGGGGAGAGGCTGCCGGGAAGGGCAGGCAGGCTGGCACCGCCGGCACAGCGGGAAGGGTCCCGGCCCCCAGCTGCCGGGACCACCGTGCCCCCCCTCCCCCCCGTTGCGCTCCCCAGCACGGCTCCCAGCACGCCCCTGCTCCACAGCCCGCGCGCTGCCTGCAGCGTCCGTCTGTGGCGATGCCCAGAAATAATCTGGCAGCAAAGCAGAGCCAGAGCCGCGTCCACCCACCGCTCCACGTGAGCGATGGGGAGTGGAGAGGGCGAGAGAAGCCATCTGGGCCCCTCTCTGACACTGTGGCCCTCTGATAACGCTGGATTTGGGTCCTGCAAACCTGTGACAAGCGGGGTGCCAGCGTGGGGGGAGCAGTTAAGCTTCCTATCACCTGCAGGCCAGTGCTGCCTTGGAGACCCTGCCAGCCCACCTCCCTGCAGGCAGCAGAGAGGCTCCAAAAGCCGGGAGGGCACGCATGCATCCCGAGCCCGCGCTGGCATGCCCTCTGCCGAAGCACGGCACAGGTCCTGCGGCCGGTCCCGCAGCCCATGCACCCCATGCACCAGGGACAGCAGGGCCTGCATTAAGAGCCTGATTTGCAGATTGCTGTTCACGACACGGTGCTCCAGCCCGGCTAAGGCTGACGGGTTGGTTATTATATCGACAGCATAAACGTGTCGCAAATTGCCTGAATTAGCCGTGTGCCATGAACAGGTTTATAGATAATGGGATGCAGAGCCCTTTCAGGAGCAGGCAGCTCGCAATCCAGTTAGACAGCTCCAGCCCCAGCCGTTCCCTGCTGGAAGATGAAAGCCCGTCGGATATGCCGGACAAAAGCCAACGTGCCTCTTGTGTGCGAGCAGAAGTGCCCTGCGGGCAGGATCCAGCCCAGCTAGCACAGCCTGCTCTCCCAGCTGCCGCCACCTCCTCTGTCCGCCTCACCTGATTTTTTTCTTCCTTGGGGAAAAAAATTCTCCTTCTCTTCCCCAGAAGATACCTTCCCTTAGGGTGTGGGGAGGGGGATGCTGTTACATTCCACTTTTGTGTCCAAATTGCAAAGCAAGGACTTTGGGCAAAATGTCCGGTCGCGCACCCAGGGCTGTCCTTAGCTTGGACTTTTGAGTTAAAACTCACCAGCTGCACTGACTCAAGCCCAGGGCTGACCAGGCCCAGGGTCACGTCTTGCAGCAGCTCTAACAGGGTGCAAGGGAGGCCCTAAGGGCTGAATTAGCTCTTGCTGGGTTTTCTGTGCATGGATTGATCTAATGACTTCTTTTTTTGATCCGTGTTTAACTTTTGGGTTTCCTGCAGCAAGGTGTTCCCCAGCTTCTTCCCAGAGACTCAGCTAGACTGAAAGGGATTGGGTCACTGCCATTAAAACGTGGCCAGTCTGATGTCCTTGGCTGGGCTTTCCTCCGAGCCTTCGGCCTCTCAGCCTGGACCGGAGCCCTTCCGAGTGTTTTCAGCAGGGCGTGGGGTGTCACGCCACAGTCTGGAGAGCATCACCGTGGGGCAGCAGAAGGGCTGGGGGGGCCCTGGCTCCACGTGCATCCCCACTTTGCACCCCTTCTAGAGAACCAGCTTTAAAAAGGAGTTTATTAATGTCCACCGTGTCTCAGTGCAGCAAGCACCAGGCGGGAGTGTGCAGGGGAGAGAGACAAAGAGAAAGCCAGCAGCGGTGGGGAAGGGCCAGGCTTGCCTCTCTGCACAAGCGCTTTTCCTCAGCCGAGTGGCGAGAAAGCAAAACTGAGAAGTGCCTAAAATTAGAGCTGCCAAACCCCAGCTGGGGAAGCCTGGAAAGATCCCCAGGCCCTGGAGCCTTGGGCGAGCTGCATAAAAGGCAGCGGAGGGGAAGGGAAGGGAGCTTGGGGACCGCGGCAAGTAGAGCGAGGCACAGTGGGAGCGGGGAGCGGATGGTTGCCTTCCCCCCGCAACATCCCACTGCCTGCTCATGACACCCCCCTCCCCATGCACATGGGGACGGATGCACGCCCCATGCCACAGCCCAGCGGTGGCTCAGGGGACCTGCTGTCCCTGTGAGGGCATCTGTCTGGGGATGCAGCTGTGCCGGGGAGAGGGTACATATGGTCCCAGCACTGTGAGCACGCCCCAGTCCAACATCCTGGCTTGTCTGCCTCTCCAGGAGACCCACAGTACTCACGCTAGTGCCTGGAGAGGTCCATGCACTTGGGGACTGCTCCCTCAGCCCAGGGGCTGAGAAACACATACCTAGGCCATTCCTCAGTGGGGCTCACAGCCCCACACGCTATCCCCTGCCTTGCACTCTGCCACAAAGCCAGCTGAGCTTCTGGAGGAGCAGGAATAACTGAGGAGGCCAAAAGCTGGGTGACCTGGGCCACCAGTGTCCTCACAGAGACTTGGGCGTTCACCGCCACCCAGCAAACCAGGACGGCAACCCTGTGACCTCCCAGCTACGCACCCCAGGGTATCTTCCTGCCCAGGCAGACCCGATCAGTGAGTCAAAACCAGAAGCTCTGCCATCAGCCAAAGACACCAATGCAGCGGAGCTCCAAGACACCATCCCTCAGCATCCCCCCGGCCACCTCCTCCTGCAGAGGTGAGAGCAGACAAGGGCAGGACCATTCCCACCAGCATCCCAAGGATCCTCTGGATTCACAGAGCAGGAGCTCGGACGGCACCATCCCGGCCCCAGCTGTGCACCAGATAGACAACTAAAACATGAAAAAGCTGCAGCTTCACAGACAGCCAGTGACTTTGCACTGAATTTGGCTTCCCAGCTCCTATTTGTCATGATCAAAGCGACCGAGGTTTAGCGCCAGCTTCACTGAGCTCAAGAGATGCTATAAAATGGCTGAGTCAAGGGCAAGTCTATATCATTTCCCTCGGTAACTGCAAAAATCACAAAGGCAGCCATACCCCGACACCTGGTGAAAGCCTGATCCCTGCCTTCCCCAGGGCTAGGACCCCATTCTAAGCAGTCCTTTCTGCATGCCACAAAATCAGACCCTAGCCACTTAATATGGAGTAAATCAGCCCCTGCTTGACCTTTGTCCATGACTCAGTGCTGGGTACGTGCAAAACTACCCAAGGAGGAGGTAGACGCATTGGACAGGAGCTGCAGAGAAAGGGTCTGGGGGGGGAAATTCACGCCAGAGGGATGCCCTGGGAGCTGCTTGCCCTGAGCTCATTGATGCCTGTCCTCCCGGCAGCCTCTGGTCCTGGCGTGAAAGCGAGTGCGTGCTGTGACAGCCGAGGGAGGGTGTCCTGGCTCTGCTCCGCCGCCCCACCTCCTGCCTCCGGCATGGCCAGCAAAGCAGGACGTGCACCCAGCGGGAACAGGGCTGGGATGGAAAAGAAACAGGTGGCCATGGGGGACTGGTCGGGACCAGAGGCTTGCACAAGATTGGTCAGCAGGAGATGCAGACAGTGACACAGCTGTTGCTTGGGGGAGGATAGAACGGGACAGGATAGGACAGGCAGAGTGGGATGAGACAGCCAGGAGATGATGGAATGGGATGGCATGGGAGAAGACGGTTGGGACAAGACAGGATGAGACAGGGTAAAACAAAGGGGATGGGGTGGGGTGGGGTGGGATAAAACAGAGGGGATAGGAAGGGATGAAACAGAGGGATGGCATGGGATGGCATGGCATGGAAAGAGACAAAACAGAGGGGATGGGATGGGATGGGATGAGATGAGATGGGATGGGATGAGATGAGATGAGATGAGATGAGATGAGATGAGATGAGAGAATAAAACAAGGGATAGGATGGGATGGGATAAAACAGGGGATGGGGTGGCATGGGGTGGCATGACATGGCATGGCATGGGAAGGGATAAAACAAGGTGGATGGGATGGGAAGAGACAGGATAAAACAGGGGATAGGATGGTATGGGATGGGATAGGATGGGTGTGATGGGATGGACAGGAGAGGACGGAGCCAGCTCCCTGTGGCCACACCGGAGTGGTCCAGCCAGCACCTCCTGACTTAGGGCAGAGCCCAGCGCACTTGCCCAGCAGCCCCAGCAATCCCTGCCGGCCCCGCCGGCTGGCCCCCCGTGCCCTGCTGGGCACTGCGCTGCAGGCGGGGAGCCACGTGCGAGGCCCAGCGCAAGCGTCTCACACTTTCCCATGGGGAAGCAAATTGCTCCCTGGAGCGTGAGATCTGATTAGATTCGTGACACACCGCAGCGTGGCAACAACGCAATGGCCAGGCCCGCGGTGTGTGCCCCACGCCCGACCCACGTCCTCCTGGGATTTTGGGGGCTGATGCACCGCAGGAACGTCAGGAACGGCTTGGGGAGGGGGCAGTCTGCCATGCTCCAGGATGTGTTCAGACTGAGACACGGGGGATGGCAAGGACAGGGTCAGGGCTGGCTGCCAGTGTGCCTGGGCGATGAGCTTGGCTCAGCTGGCTGCATGCCCCCCCAGGGGCAGCCACCAGCCCTGGGGACCATGGAAGGGATGGAGGGAGGGTCTGACGTTACCCCACGCTGGTGCATGGTTACCCCATTCCTGCCTCCCACCAGATGTGAAATGATGCTCTCCCACCTCTGGCTGGAAAGGCAGCTGCCGTGCTTTGGGCAAGCACAGCTTGCCCGACCTACCTGGGCAGCAGCTCACGGAGCCCCGGAGAGCCCCAGGCAGCCGGAGGTCAGGCGAGCTGCACGGCCAGGAGAGAAAGCATCTTCAAAGGCCTCTCAAGGCGACAAACAGTACCTGTTCTTTAGTTTACCCTTCACATTTGCTGCCTCTAACGGTTTCTGAGCGATTCCTGCCTCTTTATTTGAGATCTTTCAACAGCTGTCTGATAGAGAAGACCTTTATCTTGCCTCTCCTGGGCTCCCATCTAACACCGGTCTCTGGAGGTGGGGAAGAAGGGGAAAAAAACCAGAATTCACTCCTGACCGAGAGCCTCACCTAATCCACTGCGTGTGGAAAATTACTGCCACCGCACGGCGCCCAGCCCTGGCCCCCTTCCCACCCTCGCCAGCCAGCGCCTGCTCCGAAGGCTTTTGTGCCTGGATTTTTTTCTCTCCTCTTCCTGCTGGAGAATGGGAACTTCGGCGTTTGGACAAACCCTTGAGAAAACAACTTTACACGTGCTTGGGGCACTGAGTCGTTTTTTTATTTAGTTTTGTCTAATCCTGAGGCAGATTTGCCTAGAATCACTGCGCAGGCTGTAAAAGCGTCCCCCCCAACCGCCCCAGCCCACCACCCAGTGTCAGCAGACTAGGCACCACTTGTGCCAGTAGCATTGCTGGGAGCCTGCTAAGCTGTGCCGGCGCTACAGGCTGCGGCACCAAGCTTTTCCCCCTCCAGGCACAGGTCCAGCCTTGCAGAGGCACCAGGTCCTGCTCGGCGTGGTCCGCAGCCCTGCCCCAGCCCTGGCCACCTCACAGCCACACTTCCACGCCGAAGGGGATGGTGTGAAAAAGCTCTCTTCAGCGTGGTGTCAAGCTTCAAGGCAGGTAACCTCCCTCCTCTGCTCAATACAGACACAACAAGGCTAGGAGTCACCTCTGCCACCTCAAGATACGGGCAAGCAGAGCTCTACAAATGACGGTAGCCCACCCTGGATGGCTCCTTCACAGGAGAGAGACCAAGGCGCTGCGAGGCTTTCTCTGATTTCTTGCAGTGTCTCCTTTGGCACAAAATGGATTGCACCCTGGGGTCCACTGCTTAGGCCCTTGCTGGCCCCAAGGCATGAAGGCACCGGGCTGTGTTTGTGCTCTCC
This sequence comes from Sagittarius serpentarius, assembly GCA_034782735.1. Classification (NCBI taxonomy): domain Eukaryota; kingdom Metazoa; phylum Chordata; class Aves; order Accipitriformes; family Sagittariidae; genus Sagittarius; species Sagittarius serpentarius. The sequence goes on from JAVKLA010000042.1 coordinate 724,397, forward strand.
ACAGCAGCTGCCCAGACTCCTCTTGTCTCCAGCACATGCAACTGTATGGTCCTATAACATGCTCACCAGCAGTTTGGAAACACACGGTCCTGGAATTGGGACTAAAGACACAGAGGTGCAGAGTCTCTTCCCGTCGGGATGCTCTGGACAGAGCTTCACCTCAAGGAAGAGGTGCACAAACCTTCCCATACTGCTAGCTGGGGAGGAAGGGTTGTTATCCCTAGATCACTCTTAGGGAAACTGAGTCACACAGTGGTAAACCTCAGAGCTCAGAGAAAGGTTGTTTGGCTGACTTTGTCTTGCCTGTGAATATCAAGCAGAAAAAAAAGAAATGTAAATTGTTTCCTATGGCAAATAAACCACCAAGAGCCACCCATTTTACCTCCTGTGTTCCCTGTTTCACATCATCTGATGGCCAGTTCAGACTGAGGCATTGCAACCCCTGCACCATGTGCGACTCCAGACTTAGCATCACCTCCTCATCGCTACGGGATCAGCTGTGTAAATCACATGGGATTTGCTTTCTTCATTCCTCGAATGGTTTCCAAGCTATAAAGGACTTCCAGCATAGCTGCCAAGCTAAACCTGTGTGATCTTGCCCCGGGCCATTGAGATCTGAGCCCTGGATACAGTCCGTGACTGTACCCCAAAAGGACCTCACCAGTATGGCTGATGGCACTCACATCGCCCCAAGAGCTGAGGGGAGGGAAAGGGAGAGGAGCACGATGCAAACCCATTTCCTAATCTGGAAAGTGCAAAGGCAATACTGCCCGTGCACACACTGAGTGCACAAATAAAAACGCAGCACAACTGCAGTGTTGTTCGTGCCAAGTATTTATAGTTCGATTGCACCTGAAGTCCCTCCCCAGGCCTGGGAGAGGGGAGACAGCTGCAGCCCGGCTGGTTGGGTGGAGAGAAGGAAAAAACTGCTGCTTTGGGCAACTAAAGCAGGAGGAGGCTGGATTCACGCTCGGGTGGGTCAGCGTGGTGCTCCCCAGCAGCGTGCTTTGGAAATACCAACCCCCTCCGCAGCCACCCCTGGAAGGGACGTGGCGCGGGACCAGCCCGTGCATGGCCAGGGGTCAGCAGCTGTCGCTGGCTGGATGCCTGGGGGTCCATGGACTGGCGGGAAGGGTGCTGGGGTAATCTTTTGGCAAGAGGGGATGCTGGATAACATTTTCTGAATCGTCGTCAGGATTTAAGGGCCAGCTCTGCAAAGGAAAGGAAATTGCGGGAATTAGGTGCCTAAATAAGAGTAAGGCACTTGAAAGCCACTCTGGATCAGGCTTTTAATTTACTCTTTAACCATACAGTAAGAAAGCCTCTTGAAAGATAAGGGCTGTATTACAGGCATACTGTAGATGTTCCTCTAACCTGGTCCCCCATTTCGATCGAGGCCAATGCCAGATGCCTGGGGAAGAGATTACAGATGTGGGTGGCGTGTGTAATGCTTCCTTGCTCTCCTGATCTCCAGACATTCATGGAGTGGGGTTTTCTGAGCTAGAGAGGTGCTGCCTTTCTGCTTAAGAGCTCTCCACAGGCTTTTTTCTTCTGTCTTTCAACTCTCACACCTCCCATGCAAAGTGGGAGCACCCGCTCCCCATGCAGCAAGGCGCTCCCCTTAAGGATGCTCCACAGAACAGTCTCCTCGGGTTTCCTTTCAACCTGGCCTCTGCTAACTTCATTTCACCTAGGTCCCAGTTGGCATATGAGAAGAAGCAGCCAACAGCCATCCATTTCCTCCCTGCTGTTCAGAGGTCTCAGCTTCCAGCAACCACAGCTTCCACCACAGGGAAGGATGCTCCCAGCGACAGGGATGGCTTTGGGCATGGTTTTTCTTTTCCATTCGTGAGGAAAACAAAGGAATGCAGGAAGAAAATCCTGTCCTGCCACATTCGCTGGCTCATCACAGTTCACAAGTGACCTTGGAGCTCCCCACTGTGCTGAGAGCTTCTCAGAAGCTCAGCACTGCTTCCAGAGGTGGGGAAACTGAGCCCCAGGGCAATTACTTAGATTTCCTCTGATCACCTTGCAACTCCACGTGAGAAGGTAAAAAAAGGCTCCCAAAGCCTGGTCATTGCCTTTGGAGGTCAGTTCAGCCAGCATCGCTGGAGCATTTATGTTCTACTTTTCCTTGCGCGGATTTATCCTCACCACTACTGCTTATTCTCATTACTAGATTCTAGCACCCGAAATAGCGAGAGCAGGTAAACTCAGGCACCAGAGGGGCTCCTGCAGCCTCACCAATATCGCTCAGAAAGGTGGTAACACAGCTGTGGGTGCACCCACACCTGGACCCTTCACCCTCTGGCCTGGCTGGATACCTGGGGAAGCTGGATGGCAGCGGCTGGGCAGAGGGGCCACAGCATGGCCACAGCCCCACGGCTCTCAGAGGGGCTGCAAGGAGCCCGGGGAGCCTGGCAGCAGAGGCAGGGATGCAAAGGGAGCACCGGCTCACCAGCCCCAGCCAGGCAGCTGATTAAAATGCAGTCCGGCCACCCCAGGCCTGTCCCCACCGTCTCCCGGCTTTAAATAATAGCTTAATTATCTCATTTACATTTGGCTCCTTTCAGGGAGGCACTGCAGTTGATTAACATTTTCCCTCCCGGTGTCTCGCTTTGCGTCCCCGCTGCATCCCACCCTTCCCACGCTGCTGGTCCCACTCCTCCAGGCACGGCTCTCCAGCTCCCATCGTGGTTGCCCACCGCAGCTGGCCTTCAGCCCCACTCCTCTCACCAGGTCGGGGCTATCCAGGGCTCTGGAGATGCGGAGACCCAGCTTGCAGATGGCCACAACAGACACAGATACTGGAGGATGGGAATAGATGCCCTGGCTGGACAGTTGCATGTTGAAGGCTCTCCTCATCTTCTCCCCACCACTCGCCGGTGCTCGTCGGTGTCCTGCCATCGCTTTGCTGCCAGCGCTGCCCCTGATGTCTCCCCACGTTCCCGTTTCCACCCCTCCCTGGGCAGCTTTTAACTTTCTTTTTTATCTCTTTTTAAATCTCCTTTGAAAGCTCCAGCCAAACACTGAATTCCTTTGAAGAAGAAGAAAAAGTCTCTGTGGGTTGCCCTTTCTCACCGACTGGAGCTGCGAGAGATCCCAGTGCCCAGCCCGGAGAGGGGAGCCGCTGCCCAGTGGCTCCCCCAGCCCCAGCAGCATCCCCGAGGGTGTTACTGGAGGAGACCAGGACTGGAGGTATCACCAGCCTTCATCTCCCAGACCCTCCGAGCCCCGTGTCAGGTTTCCCAGAAAACCCAGGTTGTGCTCCTACATCACTTGGGGTCTTTGGGACAATTTAGTGACCCCTGCCAAGCTGAAGGGGAGATTTTGCAGGAAATTTATGTGTAATCAGCTCCACCGGCACCCAAGGCAGGGAAGGGGCCAGGAAGATGTGTGTGGCACTGGGCTCCCTCCCCTCCCCACCAACCTGTCACACTGGGACGGGACCTCACGGAGCGGGTGCAGGGAGGCTATGCCGCCAGAGACCCATCCCACCAGCACTGGGCTGACACAGCCAGGCCGGGGGAGATGAACCTCCTCAAGGCTCCTTGGTAGACCTGCTTATTGCTGCACGAGCCCGCGCCCCGGTAGCCCCTTTCCCCCGCCTGCTCCGTCCCCTCGTCCCCCTTCCCTGACTCGATGCAGCCCCAGAGGCTCCATCCCTCCCCGGGCTTGGCACGGGCGGCCCAGCCACGGCACAGTGCTGCAGGCCTCTCTGCTGAATTACAATCTCCTGCGTGAGTGGCAGGCATTTCCAGATAGTCCTATTGATTTTGTGTAGCCTCCAAAACCCCCGTTCCTGCTGCTAATTTAGCTGGGATGGCCACGTCGCCCCTTCTCCCAATGACGTGTGCAGAGAAACCCTTTGATCTGCTCCCTCTCGCTCCCTTCAAACAGCCCCCCATTGCCAGGAGAGTTTGTGCTTCAGTGCAGAGGTGCTCTTTTTGGAACATATATTTTTAATGGGTATTTCAGATGTGGCGCAGGCATGAGGGAGTAATTCTCCTGTGCCCTGGTATTTACATATTTTCCAGCATGCACAGCCCAGGCAGGGGAAGGTTTCACAGGGGGAGCACAGCAAACAGGAAGGAAAGAGCTTTGTGCTTTGTATCGCCAGGGCCCAATTACAGCCTGAAAGGCAGGGAGCCCATCCGGGTATTGCCCTCTCCAGCCAGTCCAAGCTGCAATTATAGTCCTCGCCAGACTCAGCAGGATCTGGAAAAAAAATATCTTGAGAGCTTCAAAAATGATCACTAGCTCACTCTTCGGGGCACGAGGATTTTAGGGCACCATCTGCTCACTCTTCTCTGCCAACACAGATCCTAAAACCTGCCGGGTTTCACCTGGCTTCTGAAAGAAAATAAGGGCTAGGGAGAACCCAAACACTCACCACTGTGCTGGCAGTGAGGGCCAGGAGACTGGGGAGAGGATGCTGCAGGGAGGGGGCTTCAGGGATGCGGCTGGTGATACTGCCAGGGAGGGCTTAGGGTGTGCAGAGGATGCGGGAGGAGATTCTGCTGAGCAAAGGTGATGGGAGGTGAGCAAAGGTGATGGGAGGTGAGCAGGGGAGCTGGGACGAGGTCCCCCCCTCTCACTGCAAGGGCTGACGAGACAGACACATGACTCCCAGACCTGGGGCATGCCCAGGCACTGCTCTGCTAGCGGTGCAACCCCAGGAACTGGCAGGAGCCCTCTGACAGCACCTGGGTTACCGGGAGGGACAGCACACAGCCAGATACCCCCTGGGTTACGTCACACCGCCATTCAGGTCACTTCTGAGGCCACCCTGCAGCCAGTGCAAGCCATTCAGGCCACCGAACACCACCTCCAAGGTGTCTGCCCCAGCAGGGCAGCACTGCTGGGGACCTGCCTGTGGATGCCCTGCCTCTCCTGCAGGCTTGGTTGCCCTCGAGGTAGCTGACACCATGGGGACAAGGGTGTGTTGAAGCAGAGGACGGTGGCATTGCTGCTTGAGGAGCCGGGCTGGGGACCAGAGGAGGCAGAGCGGCTGGCTCTCCAGGGGAACCAGTCTCCACCACCAGTCCTGCATGCTGCTCCCAGCCGCATGTCATTGACCAAAGTAGGATCCTCTGCCAGTGACAGTGTCTTCCACTTTTGCAGGGCAGTTTCTAGGCAATGCACTGAAAAAAGTAAGCTGCAGAGATAGTAGGAAGAGAGAAAAAGAGCTATATGGGAATGTTGTATATCGTGCTAAACCCAGCAAGCTCTATTTTTGAGCCAAACCAACAAATACTTATGTGGTGCAAGTTTCTCAGCTGAAGCAGGCTCTTGAGTGAGCCATATTTGACCCTAAGGCACTTCTAGGACTAAGTAACATGCAAAGGTAGGGTTTGTCCCACTAAACTTAATGCACCAAGCACCACCATACTGCTGTCAAGGCATACGAGTTCTGTTTTCTTTGAAGCTCTTCCAGCCTTAAAGTCCTGCCTGGCAATTATACATATTTTCAGGTCTAAATTTGTTGGCCTGTCTCTAGGCATATGCTGTACGATATGATATGGAGCATTTGGGCATAGATTTCCGTGCAGCAGTGCCGTCTGCTTCCGAGCGCTCATGCTGTGGCACTCTCTCCTTCTGCACTGTAAAACCTACAGATTAATATTTTGATGTACAGGAGACCGCTCTGCATCCCAGTATGGGCAGGGAAGAGGTAAGCCTGAATCCAGAGTTACCGCTGCTGGAGCAGAGGGGGAGGACGTGTCGGGGCAGAGTGCAGGACAGGGTGCATAGTCCCATTGCTCTAGCCGGGTGCTAGTCACCCACCTCTCCCATGCTTCTTCCCAAACATTGACCATACACATCCAAACAACAGTAAGGAGCACCAGGACTGCTCCTGCAGTCAGCAAACAGGATGTGGCAAGCACTACAAGATGCAGTAAAACCAGCCCTGTGCCTTGCTTTCCAGGGCGCTCTTTGCCTACCAGAGCTCTCCACATGACCAACCACCCAGGGCAGCGTGCCACGTTTACTGCTGCCCTCCCCAGCCTTGTTGGGCACGAGAATCATTCACAGCAATAGTGGAGCAGACCAGAAGCTGATTCTGATTCCTATCAGTAGGTTCCAGTGTTAACAATCAAGTTGTTATCGTGGCAAAGGGGATCTGTCCCAGCAAAAGCAACCTGCAGACAAGGTCTGCACGTCCAGACGTGAAGGGGTGCTGACTGCAGCTCCCAGCAGACCCGGAGCCCCAGAGGCAGGGTGCTGCTCTGACAATCTCCTGCCTTTCCCTTGGCACACACAAGGAGCTGGCTCTCTGCAGGAGCCCCTCCGTGCTGATGGGTTGCAGCAGGGGTCAAGGCCAGATTTCCCCCTTTGGGGTGCACACCGAGGGCCTGACCAGGGTGAGCCACCTGGGCTGACACAGGGGATGAACAGCCCCAGATACATCCCAAAAGGCTTTAAGAAGCAGACAGAGATTTGGCAGGCCAAATCCTGTCAAGCCAACCCAGGATTTTGCCTGGAAAGGGCCCCAGATATTCCCACTCAGCAGCCAGGCACTGAGCGTGGCTCTGGGTCATGAGCAGGGCCAAAGCATGTGCTGGCTGAACCCCTGCAGCTCTCACCATCCAGCAGACCACCCCGTCCTACCTGCAGGCCGTCCAGCCCTGGGGGCTCCCTGGGCTCTGGGGGCAGCGGAGGACTCATGGCAGCGGCAGCTGGCTGACGGAGGAAGGAAGGCGATGCCGGAGCTGCAGCACGGAGATCCTCTCCAGCGTGGGGTCCAGTCCCTGGAGCAGGGAGGTGGCAAGGGCCAGTTTGGGGGCCAGATTGGAAATGTCCCTTCCTGTGCCCCGTCTCCTCTTTGGAGAGCTCTTACTGCTGCGGGGCTAAGAGGACGGGCGTACAGTGCCGTAGCTCCTGCCTGGGGATGCTCCCAGTAGCTGCCAGCTCTGCAGCGAGGCGGAGGTGGCCGAGCCTGAACACCCCTGCATTTCAGCACGAGCCTGGCACCCAGCGAGGTGTCAGTCCCCACTGACACCCAGCCACAGCCAGCTTTGCCTCCCTGTGCAGGAGGGAGACACCCACTGAGCACGGCATCCAGACCCAGGTCTCCACCACTTTGTTAGCTGCCCTCAGAACAACGTGTAGGACAGGGGGACAGGGCGGGACTGGGGCTAACTGGCTCATACCTGTGCTCTGGTCCTACTGGTTTGGCCCTTCTGGAGCCATGATTGTTGGTGATGGCTTGTGCATCCCTTCTGACGAGGTCTCACAGCCCAGGAGACCCCACGATCCTCAGGCCAGAGGAAACCAGGGGGTGAGATGAGAGCGATTTCTGTGACCCTCCCAGGAGTCCCAACACTGAGAGCCTTCACCCTTGTTTTGGGGCTAAAGGGGGTCCCCAGCCACACAGTATGAAATGTCACAAGTTTCCACATCAGGACTTCTCCAAGTCCCGCCTACCAGGAAGCTTCAGCTGAGTGAAGTCCTGTACCAGATTGCTGTGGCACTGAAACCCCTTCCAAGCCCCAAACACCATGAGTGGCATCACATCTGCTGGCTCACCCCACCAGCCTGCACTCGGAGACACATAAGGATGAAGTCTCCTCTGGAGCCCATCATGCTGCCAACCCCCTGGCCCCCACCTCCTTCGCACACCACTGCCCCTAAAAAGCAAGAGCCACGCGCCTTGCTCCCAGCTGCTGGAGAACAGCCAGGAACCACTTCCAGACTGCGTCACCATATTTACGGCTTCTCTCGGGCTATATATAGTTGTGTGACTGCAGGTTTTTCTGGACATCAAGTTGCTAAAGAACTAGCATTCCCTAGCCAAAGCAGCACACATCCCGAAGGGGAGCTGAGCTGGAAGGGGGGAGCTGCATGAGCTGGAGGAATCCTGAGCATCCCCAAGGTGAGGATTGCCTCACTGACAGGTATCTGCCCTGTAAACGACCAGCACATTGGGATTTTAGACCTTTCTGTTTCCTCAGCGGTGAAGTGCATGTGGAGCTGGGGAGTTTTTGTAAAGCCAAATTCGTTTTGATGTAGCCTGCAGATCTGGAGAGGATGTGAACCTCAGCGCCAAAAGCTGCCTTGCAAAGAGGTCACAGAAAACAGAGAGGGAGAAACCACTGCTGTATTGCGCATCACATCCCTGGCCTTTCCAGTCACTGTGGTCTGCAGGTTTTTTATGAGAGTCTGAGCTCAGGGGCACTGACTCAACCACTGCAACATCCCTCTCTTCCCCTGGAGGCCCTGAATGCTCCAGACCGGCCTGCAACACAGCAGGGGATGGCATGATTGCATCTCTCTGCATCCCACTGGGTCCATTTGGCTCAGGCACACCCAGTCGGCTGCCAGACCTTGTGAGTCGCCTTCTGCTTCACTCTGATACCTGGGAAGATCCTGGGATGGGACACATGCCCAGGAGACACCATGGATGGGGTGTATAGGCTCCATCAGATCCAGTGTACTAGCTCAGAAGAGGGCCACTCTCAGACATTTGTGGGAAGGCAGAAGAGACCCTGTGAATCTCCTCTTTCCCAGAGGAGTTATGAGCCCTTTCTTTCCAGGCACTGCTTTATCTGTGAGCACTTAGGTTAACCCCTGCTACCCTAGACCAGACTTCAGCGACCCAGCACCAGCAAGGAATCCCAAAGCAACACACAGTCATTGTATGACCCATTGCTCTTCAGGCCGTAGTGCCCTGGTGTACCAGCTTCTGCAGGAGCCATTGGGCCAGTCTACGCTCTACCTGACCACTTCCTCATGCTGCTGTGTGTTTACTGTGCCCGTGATCGCACCAACTGCTTCATACAGCCATGCTGTGAACAGCTTGGTAAAATGATCTAGACTAAAAAGCAACTCCAAAAAGCACAAGAACAGAAGAAGCCAGTGCCTGGTGCTCCATGGCACAGCCACCTACTTCCAGCCTTCAGGAACTCAAATAGCTGCTTGTTGGAGTTAATCATGTGAGGAGGTGGAGCAGTCCTGGAGTGTTGCCCTTCTGTGTTGACCTCATCGTAGTGTCACAGAATACTCCAGGTTGGAGGGGACCTCAGGATGTCTCTAGCCCAACCTTCTGCTCAAAGCAAGGTCAGCTGTAAGATCACATTGCCCACTGGGGGCTTGAAAACCTCAGAGGATGGAGACTGTACAGCTTCTCTGGGCAACCTGCTGACGCTTGACTGCCTTCATGGAGAAAAAAGTGTGTCTTTATCACCAGTCCAAACTTCTCTTAATTCAACTTATATCCACTGTCTCTCTTCCTCTCACCATACACTGCTCTGAAGAGTCTGGCTCTGTCTTCTTGACAACCTCCTCATAGGTACTGGAAGGCTGCCATTAGTCCTTCCCTTCTCAACGATAAATCTCCCACTACTGCTCTTGTTCTCACCATCCTTTCCAGCTGAGAGGAGGCAATAGTCCTCTCCAGCTGCCCCGAGTTCCTGTGACCCTCTTCACCCCAACCCCACTAAACATGAAGGCAGATGAGCAGATGACATCCCATCATACTCTGGACTGCTCTAAGAATTGGGAAGAATAAATCAACTGAATTAGCTCAGTCCAAGATGTTCCCATCCCTCTGCCAACACATGATAACACAGGGCTATGAATACTCCTAGCCTGGAACACCTCTGAAGGAAAAAAAGCCGCTTTCTGTAAGAGTGCAACTTTCTCTAGGGAAGCAGAGATATTTAGTAGGTAAAACAATGGAAAAGGAGACTTGACAGGTCCCTTAGTCCCACCATGCCTTCATTTTCCGTGCTGCTCCTGCAGGAACCAGTGGCTGAATGCACTAAGCATCTGCACGGAAGTGCAAGTGCTACCTCTTCCCCTGGCTGAATTATCTGTCCCGTGCTCTGCTTTCACAGTCCCTCAGCATAAGCCAAACCCAAAATTCAGTCCTTGCATAGTTAAGCCTCTTCAGAAACTGAATTATATTTTTTCCCAAGTTGAAGACAAGATTAAGAGGGGCTGGAGACACTGGGAGTTAGCTACGTCAATCAGAAGTGTATCACCATCATCAGCCATCAGTCCCTTTGCCTACAACTCTGTCCCTACAGTGTCTTCTCAACCAGCACTGGCCAAGGCCAACCCTTGTTCACAGACATGACAGCTATGGACAGGAGTCTCTTACAGAGACTGTAAGTGATCAGGGACGTAGGTGGTGTGATGGAAACAGGTGGTTGAGAGCGTTGAGGAGGAACAGGAGGTAACCAGAGCTGACTGGACAAGAGCTGACCACGCACTTTGGATCTGCTGGAGAGGACCAGCTTCCATGACAGAAGGCCATTTGTGAGCCAGCATAAAGGTGAGAGCAAGCCAGGAAGTCTTTGGAAGTCACCAGCAAGAAGACTTAAAGAGGGTCAGGAGATCGTAGGTCTCATCTTGAGCTACTCATTAGCCATAAGGACTCTGGCCTTTCAACCAGACTAATTACTGATTGCTTAAAGGACAACACTTCCCACAGCTGCTAAACTTGCTGATGCTGGGCCCTGGGTGTCTTCTATTCTGGGAAAGGGGAGTGGAGTCTCCTAGTGTGAACTTGTGGAGCTGGGCAAAGCCACACTGGAGCAGAGAGAGAGTCAAGGACAGCTGCAGCTGCTTGGCAATTGTTCAAAATGAGCCACGAGTCAGTGACTTGGCTATTCTGGGACGAGCTGAGAAGCCAGCGCTGAGGAGAGCAAATTCATAGCCTGCTAGCACATAAATGGACTGCAGCAAGCCTGAATTTGAGCAACGCCCAGCACGGAGGCAGAGCAGATACACGTTTGTCAGAGAGCTGATTGGAGACCTGCAAAGCCCTGTCCCTGGTCACCGGTGAGGAGCCATGGCTGCATATCTGACGTGGGATTTATCTATCAGACCTCACAGGTCTACAACAGGGGAGAGCCACATAGGATCCACAAAAGTCGCAGAGAGAAAAAGGTGCTGCAAGGACTTTTCAGCACCCTCCAAGTTACCTGAAACTGGATCGAAGCCTTAGCCTAGGGCTGGTGTACCTGAGCTCAACTGTTGCTGAAGCTTGTACTGAATGTGGTGGAGGTTTCCCACGTAGGCCTTTATTGGGGATGGGGTGTTTCCCCAGATAGAGCCTGTGATATTGAAACCAGTGACCCGAGAAATCGTCTCAAATCTTGGAGTGAACTTGGAGCCCGACTGCTTTATGTGCTGCATTTTCCAGGTTTTGGGTGGGAGCACTGGGACTGGGTGCTCTGATGTGCCTCAGCGAAGGCCTGTTCCCTGCCTCCAATATTCCCATTCTGACCCGAGACAGCATGGCTGGGACTGACCTGACCCCACCACACAAGACCAGTGCAGCTCACCTCCAGAGCTGCAAGACTCAGCTAGACAATTAAGCTCTTTGCAAGCTCACCCAAAGGACACCAGGCCTTCTGAGGTCACTCATTGCGTATGCTGGAAAGCAGATATGATCTCATTAGGCAAATATTTATGATCAATATTGTCCACTCCCTGGCAATGAATAGCATCACTTGGAGCAAGGAGCTCTCCAGGGATGGTTAGAAAGGATGCAGGCTGACAGAAAAGCCTGGGTTTAACGTGAACCTCTGCTCACCTGGCTTGAAAACATCTACATTTATTCTAAATATTTTTTTCATTATTCACCAGGAGATTAATTAGCTGCTTAGAAACCCCAGACATTAATTATTGATTATGCAAAAGATTTTGTTCATCACAGTTGCTGAGCTTGTCAGTGCTGGGGGACCAGATGGCTGAGGACATTAGGATGGAGGGGAAGTCCGGATGAGCCCTGGAGAGTGGATTTGCCACCCACTTCCCACGGTGGCCCTTGCTGCAAGGTAGCATGGCTCAAAAAAAGGAGGCAAGCGTGGCAGCGAGACGCCAACTCAAACAACACTTGCCTTGAGGGGACAGGGAACTGAGGCAGAGGACGATGTGACCCATCCAAACAACAGATCTGGGACCCTGTGCACCCTGGGGTGCCCAGGCTGATGGATGGGGCTGCCTCCAGGGTGTGCAGAGAGGAGATAATTCACCGTCACCTCCCCCTTGCAGCGACACGCTGGCTCCACCGCAGCACCCAGTGCACGCCAGGTGGAGAAGGGTGACAGCGGGCTCCTTCTTGCCCGGGCAGCCCGGCGGCAGGCAGAGCCGGCCGGCAGCCATGGCGAGAGGTGAGATGCAGCGAGCTGCGGGTGGCAGTGATAAACTCCTGCAATGCCCGGCAATTAATCTTGTGAAGCGGTGAGTCAGAGTCACCCGGAGCTTCCTCCCCTCGCCCAGAACGAGACACTGCCGTCTCCAGCAGCTCGCAGCTTGGGGGACCTGCAAATGCCACCGGGCTCAGGGAGAGGGCTTCTTCATGCTGTGCCATCAACGGAGAGCCCTGCCTGCGGAGAGGTGCTGGTTCCCCCTCCAGATCCCTCTGCCGCACCTAATGGAAATGAGACCCACTGATATCCATATGCACCGGCGTATCTCAGCAGAGGAGCGGGGTGTTTTAGTCCCGGCTTCTTTGGGCGTCAGGAAAGTAAGAGCAAGATGCCATCCTCCTGATAAAGCTTCATATGAAGAGATGTCAAAAGCGAGACGGCTGGAGGAGGTGGGGAGGACTGTAGGCGTTTAAGTAAAGACCCCGGGCAGGAGCGGGCAGCCTGGGTGTTTAACTCACGCCAGGAAAACGCCCCCGTGCATTTCCCCCCATGCTTCCTCCAAACCTGCAGTGCTCCCCGAAGTTTGCCAAGCTTTCCCGGGGAAAAGCCTCTTCCCGCCTTGCCCTAGGCATGAATGCAGTTTGCAGTTTTAACAGCAGATGTCTCTCCTATTATGATTTATAAAAATGCTTAAAATAAATAATGCAAACATATTTACAGGAATGAATTCCTGCTCCTGAGCGCGTTTGTCACTCGGAGGCTCCCAAGCAGGAGCGACTCGCCGCCTGAGTGCCTCCCGCACAGCCTCCCCGCTGCCCCCACGCCGCTCTCCCCTCCCGCCAGCACCGCGGCGGCTGCCAGAAGCCCAGGGAAGGGTGGCCAAATCCCAAACCCCCCACCCCCCCAAGCCCTAGGTCTGGGCCCACACTGGCGTTTCAATACAAATGTTGTATAATCAACGTGTTAAATATTTAAAATGGTTGCGCAGGAGAGCTGCCCAGCAGTGCCTGATTTCACACATCCTGACAATTTCACGGACCTCTGGGCTTACGTTTCTTGGCAAATAATGAAAGGCTGTTGGAGCCCCCTTCCTCGAAGGGCACGTTGGGGAGGTTTGCCCTGGCCGCAACTCCTTCAAACGCGATGCGACTTCTGCAGCGCCTCTCCCACCTCCGCGCCCAGCCATGTCCAATGCTTTTAAGCGTGACCTTCGCGCGGGGCGGATGCAGCCGTCACGCCGCTGAGGTGACTCAAAGGCAGAGCGGGGGGCCGGAGAGGGGGGGACGGCCAGGGGCAGCTGCTGGCAGAGCCACTGCTTCCAGCGCAGCAACTTTTGCATCGCCGTTCCCGCCGCCCCACTCTTCCCGGCGTGCATGCACACAAAAGAGCCAGGCATACCTGCCTGCACCGCGGTGATGCGAGTGGCCCAATTACAGCCCTGCACCCAGCCTGGCCGTTTCCATAGCTTCACAGCGCAGCGCTTCCCTCTCCTGAGGCCATCGGAGCAGGACCTGGCATCTTATCAGCCATCATCCTGCAACGCAGCTCTCCTCCGGGCCCTACCTGCCGATGGCTGGTCTTGCTAGCAACGCAGGATAATATCTTTTCCCACCAGAGCCAAGCGGTGATTTCTTCCCGCTGTAATTTTGCCTTGCTTCCAAAGCCACTTGCATAATGTGTGCCGCGGAAGCTGAACACAAGGCAGGGCGGCTACGAGAGCTCCCCCGGGCAGGGGATGGGGCAAGAGGCTGTCCCAGCCCGGAGGACGCCCCGAGCAAGGCTCTGGTGCTCTGGTCCTGCCTAAGGAATGGTGAGAGGAGCCATCCAAAAGGACTGGTGGGTCTCTCTGGCCAAACCCTAGCTCGGGGAGGGGAGGCAGTCCCGCAGCATGCAAAGCTGAGCCAGGAGGATGGGGAGAGGGAGGGCAGGACCTTCCCCCCGATGGGCCAGATCCTGCCTGGGTGAGAGCCCCTAGGGAGCTCGCAACAACACCCTGCCAAAACCGGCACAGAAATGAGGCTGAAAAGCCTGCTCCAGAAGGACATGGGGTGTTTGTGGCCTCCTGAGGTGGTGATTTGCTCAAGGTCCTGCCTGCTCGCAGGCTGCCTTGGCAGGGAGCAGCAGAACTGGGCGTGCAAAGGCATAGAGTGTCTCTGCTGGGACCTGTGCCACAGTGGAGCTGCAGGTTCCAGGTGGGACAAGCAGGGGTACCATGAACTGCATACCCTAACGCATTCCCCATGAGGTATCCTACACCCTTCCACCCCCTGAGCCAGAGTCACAGCCAGCGCTGCAAGTCAATAACCAACCCTGCCTCTGTTTCTCAGCTCCAGAACGGGATCCGTGGGCAAAGCCAGCAGGGCAAACTACCCGACACAAGCAAGTCGAGCCCCATCCTGGCCAGAGGACCGTGGCTGCACTGCCAGCCATCCCACCCAGCATTGCCCAGCAGGGCGTTAGCAGCGCGCCAGATAATGGCTGCTCAGCGCTCTGCATCCTCTGGCTGATGATGTAGGAAGAGCAGGTCCACTCATGGACCCGTCCACGGCTTCCCAACTAGGCGGCCAGGCCGGAATTGTTCACACTAATAGTTTAATCCACCAAAATCTCTAGCTTCAGAGAGAATATAATTATTTGTGAATTTGGGCTCCATTTGAAAGGACAAGGATCATCTGTCATCTTGGAATTAGGAATGTTTCTTTCCAACTCAGGTGTTTTTAGAGGAACTTTGCAACTTTTCACTTGTAATTCATCTAGCAATGTATTTAAAATCAGTAGCGGATAAAACCAAGTGCCTCCCCCTGTCCAAGCAACACTTTTTTGTTTCAGAAAGACTATCTAGAGCAGTTCTTTTTGGATTGACCCAGAGTGATTTCTTTCCCCTAGGTTTTTGATTTAACAGCCAAAACAACACAACCCCAAGTATACTTTTTTGCCACATATCAGCTGCCTGCTTGAAATTTTCCATGCTTTGTGGCTGAGTCAGACTACATTTTTCTCTCCAAAATTTAAGCAAAAACTCATTTCTGAGACTACAGTTTGCCATCAAGCAGGACCACGAAGCTTTCCCCCTGCCTCACCTGAAATCAGGAATGAGATAGCTGTGCTGGGCCCAGACGGGGCTGCTCCATTTCCCGAGGAGCTGCACACACATTTGTGTGAATTATCAGCCCCTGGAAGCGGTTTTTTTGCAGATTAGTTTGCAGACTGCCAATGCCACAGAATATGCTCAACCTCAGGAAAACTGGACTTCTCCAGCAGAGCTAGCTGCAGGGAGCAGAGGGCAGCCGTGCCAGGGTTGCCGAAGGTCCAAACATCATTGTGCCCAGCAGCCGATGCCTAGGGAAGGCATGCAGGCGGGGCGAGTAGGTATGAGATGCTCCCAGCCCTGGTGATGTGTGGCTCAAGGACTTTGCAATACGGAGCTGGGATGTTTGCGTTTTTCTCTTCTTTCTTGCTTTTTTCGCCCTAATCTCTCTGTGCCGGGTTTGAAAGCTGTACATGCAGGACGGTTCAACGTCTAGGGCTAACTTACCTGCTTCACGCCTAGCCACCGAAACACCCGCGATGGCATACCCTCTTGGTTCCCTTCTTGGGTACCCTTGGTACGCAGCGCTGCTGAGAGGATGGCTTCCTCCAGGACCTTCTGCCATTAGAAAGATTTCGTTTCCCAGCAGAGCTCAACAAGCATGTCGGAGGAGGCAGCTGCTACCCAGTGAAGGCAGGCAATGGCTCACTGGGACCAAACGAATCTGTGGGACCCTGCAGGAGGACCAGGACAAGGCTGACAAACTCTAGAGTGTTCATGTCCGAACATGGCCATGTTTGCCGTGGGAGACATGGCCACAGCATTTTCTGAGCTCTATCCTCAAATTGTCCCATGCGCCCTGGGCTGGCGCCTGCCCCGGAGCGCCCGGGCACAGGCAGGGCTTGCGGGCTCTGCCGGGAGGCGTGCCAGCCCTGCGCCTGCCCTTCAGGAGGGCTTCAGAGGGCAAGCCTCAGGGCAGGTCTCCAGCTCCCTGCGGCTGCGGCTGGGCTTGCAACCGTCTCGTGCTGGGTAGCAAAGGCATGTCCACCCCTGCCTGAGCTGGCAGCAGTTGCCTAGCCGAAGCAGGACAGGCTGTGACCCAATTCCTGTTTAGCGGGAGGAATAAAAAGGCTCCCAGGCAGCAAATGCAACAGCCCAGGTTGTGCTGGGTGTCAGCTCAGCTCTGCTTAGCTCAGACACGACTCAGGACAACTGGCAAACTCCTCCGAGACAGCCGGAGCAGCAGAGAGATGGCAAGTTAGGTCCATTTCCCTCTTTACCCTGCCCTCCTGGAGCTCTGCCACCTCCAAAGAAGGGAAAAGATGCCAAAAAAATGCAACTAGAATATGAATATGGTGTTCAGACTGCGGCAGAGGCTGTAACCCAGCTTGAACTCTCCAGCCACAAAGGTCCGTCCCGCGCTGCAGGCAGCAGGGACGACGGCCAGCCCTGGCTGACAAACCCTCCCTCCAGCCCCAGCCCTCCACCACCGGCCCGTTGGTGAGCTCCTGCCGGCTGCTGCCTGCACCCGCTCCTCTGCCCGCAGAGCTGTCCTACCTGCCAGCACCCACGCTCCTGCAGCGGCCAAGGCCCTCAGCATCCCCATGGCACAGCGGAGGTTGCTGGCAGAGTCCGTCCGAGCAGACGCCGAAGGAGAGGGAGTAGCCCAC
>JAVKLA010000042.1:742632-764754 GCA_034782735.1 Sagittarius serpentarius
AGGAGAGGAGAGGAGAGGAGAGGAGAGGAGAGGAGAGGAGAGGAGAGGAGAGGAGAGGAGAGGAGAGGAGAGGAGGAGAGAGGAGAGGAGAGGAGAGGAGGAGAGATCTTGCCCTGATCCAGGAACAGCCTGGTCTGATTTGCTGCTGGTTTCTGAGTGGTTTCACTTATCTCTTTCCTCCTCCACTACCTGAGGTTTCAAATGCTCCAGGGAGATGTCTCCATTAACCACAGTTTTCTTTGGCAGTTATATTTCATTACCGTCTCTCTTCCCGCTAATCCTTCCCAGCTTTTGTTGTTGTTATTTTTATTATGATTGTTTTCACAAACCCTTTGTTTCCAGCTGTACTTAACCTGGCCATGTCCCTTTAAATACCACAGCCTGGGCAGAATAGGGGATCAGTCCTTTGACAGGAGCTAAAGTCCTGTTTGATCTGGATTAGATGCTGATTTTGCTTACCAGACTAAAGACCGAGGGGGACCACGCAGTGCCTGTGTTTGCACAAACCTGCCTGGTTGCATTCCTCTTCCTCCCTGTGTCCAGCCGAAGGGGTGAGCGTGGGGCTATGCACACAGCTTGAAATCCAAGCGGATAAACGGTCACTTTGTCTGGAGACGTAAGAAAATGGAGGTGGGAGGACGGAGTCAGCATCTCTGCGCTGTGCTGGAGAGCTGACTCAGGTTGCAGACCCTGCCCAGGGTTCGAGCAGGTCAGCACCCCTCGGCTGAGATGCCCACGGGCATGCCTCAGCCCTCAGCAGGCTCCGCATTGCTCACCTGGAGGGCCCAGCTCCCTCTTGCTGCCCATCTGGCAGGCTGGGGCTTAATTGTAGTATCCTGGGTCCCTAATGACCCATCTCATGGTGGGACCAGGTAGGATGTGGGGGCACCAAGACCGCCACTGTGACCCACATCCAACAGATTGCATTTTCTCCAAGGACTCCCATCCCCGCTCTGTCCCTTTCCCACCCTCATCTCCTGCCTCTTTACCTGCCCTTTTCTCTCGTCCTTCTGCCCGAAGGACAAGTGTTTTCTCTTCGCAGTCCTCATCCCCTCATGTCTTGCCCTGCCCTGGCCCCTTCCCCCACCTCGGTCTCCCCAAGCCCCCAGGAGCAGCTCTGCCTCCTCGGCTGCCCTGCGGCTCAGCCCCCACCACCACCACCACGCTCTTGCTTCTTCTGCAAGGGACCGCAGCCAGACCAGGCTCCAGGAGAGATGCTGGGGCCACCAGTCAGCTCAGGCACTTCATGGACTGGAGCTGGGGATGGGGAGGTGGGGGCCAGGGAGCCCCCATTACACACGCACGTACTTGCAGCAAAGCCAATTTATACCTCACCCTGTGGCTGTCTCGGTGGAGAAATGTCAGGACTCACTGCAAGGCAGCGAACCGCGCTGCCGGTGGGAGCCCTCCAGGCCAGGCAGAGCAGGCGGGAGCTGGAGCTCAGTGCAAGACCAGCACCTGCACCCCATGCCTCACTGCAGGGAGCGGGGAGCACACAAGTGGCCTCTGCCCCAGGTTGGTTTCACCCCACCTGCTTCAGGTTAAAAGCACCGGGAAAAACCTGGAGCAAAGCCTCTGGCTTTACTGGCCTTGCCCTTGCAGCGGGGTGAAGCGCGTCTATTGCTTAGGCAGCCAGGCAGGGCAGAGAGCCTTGCTGAGGGAGCATCTCCCACCAGGATGGTGCCCAGGTCACCTGGCAGTGGGAGACCTGTGTCCACGGTGGCAAGGTGTAAGGATGTCAGTGGTGGTGACACCACCACCGCATGAGCGGGAGCATTTGGAGGGTCGCAGGGCACAGCTGAGAGATGCTGAGCTGTGCCAACTGCTCCTGCTCACTGCCGGGGTCCAGCATGATCCAGCTCTGCAGGAGAGAGGTGCAGGACCCGTGAAGCTTTCCTGGGCATTGATCTGCTGGCTGGATATCTCCCAAAGCTGGAAAACTAAGTCGGCCGGAGGTGGGGAGGCTCATGGCCATGCCACTGCTGGAGGTATCATTACCCACAACAGATGGACCTTTAAAAAGAACAGGGCCAGCAAGCGGATAAAATGCAGAAATTAGTAACTGTAAAGGTCAAGTGGGATGCACTCTTCGAGGCCCCGGTCCTCGGCTCCTGGGGGTGGGCTTGGCTGACTTGGACTGCTGCAGTCCCAGCCTGCATGGCTTGAAGGCAAGCGGGCACTGGCATTGCCCGCCTGCCTGCACCCGTGTTGCCCAAGACGAAAGGGTGTCCCCCCAATGGCAAGGGCAGGTGAGGAGAAGCAGAAACCCAGGGTCACCCAGGGCTCTGCCAGGGCAAAATGATGCTGTGTTATGGCATGTGCACGTAAGAGATGGGGAGATTGTCCTTCTTTCTTGTTCTTGTCCAGTGGGAACCCTCATGGCAGAAGGAAGCCTTGTGAGACACCCTGGCCACCGTTCTTCTTCAACCAGGAGAACAGGCAAGGCCAGAAAGCAGGTGGCATTAATTAGCACATCGAGAATAAGGAACTTAATAATTTGGGAGGTCGCATCCATGCTTGCCCTGTTCTTGTACCCTTCCTGGTTTAGTATAACCTGCTCTATGCGCTTGTTGGCTCACGGGTTTGCCCACCATACACAGGCCAACAGCTCCTCCACCCCCAGTAGGCCTGCTCCAAGCTTGCCTTGGCTCAGGGAGAGGGGGCTGTCTGGTGGGACAGGTTTAGGACAGTGTCTAGCCAGCCCAGCTGCAGGAGAAGCCTGCCCAAGTGTCCCAATGGCAAGGCAGGAGAGGGCAGGACATCCTTCCTGCCCCATGGGCGTCTCATCCTCTAGCCCTGGATCAGAAGCACAAGGGGGGCTGCAGGACTAGCTGGGAGGGCAAGAACAGAGCAGCCTGGTCTTGTGTTCCCGCTGCCCACGGTACCAGCTAGACGCCTTCACAAGCGCTATGTCCACTTGCAGCATTTTGGTGGCAGGAGACATAACACCCCAGACCGATGCTTCACCAGGGCTGTCGGTGCCTATGTCTGGCCAAGGGGGAGGCAGGTTCCAGGCTGCAACCCCCGCCCCAGCTTGGACTGGTACCTGTCGCCTCTGCTAAGCCCATGCTCAGCTGCTGTCATTCACCCATCGTCACCCAAAGCCTGAAGGCTAATGCCCAAGCCAGCCACTCCCTCCCCTGCCCAATAACACAGCGTCTTGCACTGAGTAGCCTCCTTCTGCTGTCACAGGCCGACCTATTTCTCACAAATCCTGACTGCTCTGGCCTTAAAACATCTTGACGCAGTGCTGAAACCGGCATTGGCACAGCAGCAAGTCCCCGATTAAGCGGGAGCCGTCGCAGCTTGGCGTGGGCTTTGCAGCCAGCAGACGCTGGCTGGAAAAGCAGGGCAGCCATGGCGTGGCTCGAACTGGGGAGCACCTACATGCTCATCAGGAATAATCAGGCATTGTTCCTGGTTAAAAAGAGGGACACCACAGCTCATCCAGGCTAGACGGTCCTTGTTTCCCACAGCTGTGGGATGCTGGAGGTTGGGGTACTTTGCTGGGGCTGAAGGAGCTGGGGATGCAAGAGGTGTCCTCCTTTGTGCAAGCAAAACCAGCATACCCCAAGCAGTCATTCACTCTGCGGAGTGCAGGGATAGGAGCTGAGACCCCAGACCAAGGCGGCTTCCTCCATGGAGGCAGCACCACTGAGCTGCAGGCAGAGGTGACAGGTCTGGTGGCACACGGGCCCCCGGGACGGGAGGACTTCGGGCAGTTTCTGTGCAGCCCCAGCCACAGAAACCACCTAGTGATGGCTGCAGCAGAGGCCCCAGCCTCCTGCAGAGCCGCAGCAGGGCTGCCAGCCAGGGCGCTTGGCCAGCTGGAGCGGCAGCTTTGCCTTGCTGGGGACCCAGCTCATCCCAGCGTGGGATGGCGGGATGCAGGAATGCTCCTACCTACAGGATCCTTTCCAAGGATGCTGTCAGGTAAACATCCTCCTGCCCCAGCTCAGGCACGGGAAGATCTCAGCGTGTGGTGGTAGGTCAGGAAGTCTGGAAGTCCCAGAGGTGAAGAGGTGTGGACATCGAGCCTTTGGGCGATAAAGGAGCTCCCATGTTTCCTCTTCCCTGAGAAAAGCCCTTTTCAGGCTTGCTCTGGTAAGGAGACTGCAATGAGCACAGCACCCCAGAGTCCTGGTGGGACCGTTCTGTCCCCCTGTCCCACACCTCGGCACGGGCCGTTTCGGGGGAAAGAAGCCAAAGCAGTGCTCATTCCCAGCGGAGAGGCTACAAAAAGACAAGGGAACCTTAGCCTGAATTTGAAAACTGTACAACTACTTGGAAGAACTTCAGCCAGGGCTGAAAATGGGGCTGGAAAGCTCACAGGAGGTTGTGTGACACAGGGAAGGTCACCTAGCCAACTGTGGGGAGCTGAACTCAGGGAGGTTTATTTAGATTAGTGCTCCCAACCGAGCTGGCCCAGCAGCCCCAGGCTCCAGCCTAAGCAAAACCAGCCGTGGGGTGGTGAGTGTCCCCCATGGCTGCCCATGCCTGGTGAGGGACAGCGAACCCCGGCAGACCTGCACCAGTTGTGTCCAGCTGCAGTGGGGCTGCCAAAACCCCCAACCAAGCTGGTGTCAGCTCAGTGCCAGGACACGCTGGGGAGCATCCACAGATGGCCCAGCCTTGCAGGAGATGCTAGATGTCTCTAATGCCTGGCGGGGGGGCCTGGACCCTGCCTTGGCCCCACAGCCCCCCGAGCTGTGCAGCGTCCCTGCCAAACAAGCCTGAGAGGATCCCACCACCCCAAGCCGCTGCCACCCTCTTGCCCTCGGGGTGAACCACTGGGTCACCTAGCAGCAACCAGAACTCGATGCTCGTGGACATTCCCATCCCACCACCAAGGATCTCACAGCCCCACCCCTTGCCAAGACCCCAGCCCCTCCTTGTCCCACCAGCCCCCTCTGCGCAGCTCCGAGCCCCAGCGGGGAGCGTGGCCGGCCCTGGCAGCAGGAGCAGGCTGCCGGCCGGGAGGTCACGCCTGGCCAGCGGCACTCGCGGCGAGCCCGCCATCCGGCTCAGCTGAAGCACATTTTGTTCGGCGCTTCCTGCATCCTGCCCTGTCCCCATGCCGGGGTTGGGGGGGGTGGGTCAGCCCAGGGTCAGGCTGCTAATTGCAGCCCAGGGGACAGCGGGATGAGGTGGCCGCCAGCCCACTGCGCCAGGCTGCAACGCAGCGCAGGGGAAGCGGTGGGTCCTGCTCCGGAGAGGGATGGGTGACATCCTGCAGGTGAGGCCTGCACCCCCCCCAGGTGCTGAGGTGCCCCTGTGGCAGGATGAGACTTGTCTCTGGCACCAGCGCAGAGGTTGCAGCTCCTGCTGCCAGCTCTGCTGCAGCTCACCCTAGACTCGGGGCTGCGGACACGATCCTCTCAAGCCAGGCCAACCACCACTGGCATCACCACTGTGCTGCTGCGCCAGCCCCACACCAGGGTCTGTCCTCTCCTGGCATTACTTGCTGGTGTCTTCCCGTGTGGAGCCACCGAGGCCGACTGAGGAGGGGCACGGACTCAGCCGTGCCCTCTGGCAGCCGCAAGTTTCCATGCCCTTCTGCTAACTCTGTCTAATGAAGACGTTAATTAAGAGCGACCCCAGGCCGGCCCTTGTGGTAGCACCCAAGGTTCTCCCTCAGTGCCGTGCCAAGCTCATTATCATCATCCCATGGGTGCCACTTCCCCACCAGCAGCTGGGCAGGCAGCGGGGACAGCCCGGCACAGGGGCTGTGCCTGACGGGCGGCACTGCGGCGGAGCGCGGTGGAGGGGATGGGCTCCACCCTCAGGGGATGCCTGAGGTCCTGCCTGCCTGGGCAGGGGCTCGTTAGACAGGGCCCGTGGGTGAGTGCAAGGCCGTCCGCCTACACACACCCCCGGGGGGGGCACGGATGCAGCCCAGCATGGGGGTGAGCTAGAAGTGGCGAGGAGGGGCCACTTCACAGCCCCAGCACCCCATCTCCCACCTCCCCATCTCCCCACCATCCCATCCCACTCACAGGCAGGGTTTGAATCCCACCCTCTCTCTGGCTCCTTCCTTTCTCCCAAACCTATTTTCCCTCGTCCTTTGTGGGAAAGCCCCTGATCTCCCCGTCCCCTGCTAACGCCCACGTCCTCCCTGCAAGCACCGCATGCCCTGCCACCTCTCCCCATCCCTGCCAGCACCCACCTCCCCTGCTAACGCCCACAGTCCCTGCAAAAGCCTACGGTCCCCGCCAGTGCCCTGGCTGGAGCACGCAGGCGCTGGCGGCCCTGGGCTCGGTGTGACAGTGAAGGGAGGGGTTCTGGCAGGGCATTGCCTCCCAGACCACCTGCCTGTACCGGCAGCAGCACCATGCGCAGTGGCTGCACCTTCCTCTTCCATGCTCCCTGCCCCCAGGGGCTGGGTGCTGCCCCACGCCTCCCCGAGGGGCTCCTTGGAGCATTTGGGCTGCCATGATGTGCCATGCCGGTGTGATGCCCAGGGGGTGATGGGGGGGAGACACATGCCCTGTGCCCCATGGCCTCCCGGGGGGGAAAGCAGAGTTGGGGACACTGCTGTCCCTGGCCGGGGACGGGGGGGTGTGGGTGGCAAGAGAGAAGCAGCATGGCACAGCAGGGTTTGTCGTGTCCACAGCTGCCCTGCTGGCACTTCACCAAGCACCAGTCTGTGCCAACAGCAGCCCCCCCACCCCCCATGCTGCACACACAGCACCAAGCACAGCCCTGTTGCAGGTGACATGGCCAGACCGGGGGAAACAGCCCTGTGGGGCAGCCCCAGCAGTCCCCAGCCCTGGCTGCTGGTGGGATGAAGCAGCAACCCCCTCCCACCCCGTGCCACCATGCAGTTCCCCCAGGGGTCGGGGCTGGAAAGCCCCAGGGAGGGGCTCTGCATGCAGCTCCCCAGGACACTTTCCCAGCGTGGGGTAGGGGTTGGTCCCCCCGCTCCAGGTGCCAGGACTGTGCATTCACATAGCCTCTACCGTTAGCCACAGTCATAAAAAAACAGCCAGACTCCTTCTTCCCTTAACACCCCCTGCCACCACATTCCTGCTAA
Organism: Sagittarius serpentarius; assembly: GCA_034782735.1. Classification (NCBI taxonomy): domain Eukaryota; kingdom Metazoa; phylum Chordata; class Aves; order Accipitriformes; family Sagittariidae; genus Sagittarius; species Sagittarius serpentarius. The sequence goes on from JAVKLA010000042.1 coordinate 749,666, forward strand.
GTGATTTTGGCTGTTGCCCGAGCAGCACGAACCGCGAACTAGCTCCCCGCAGCCCCTTGCCAGTGCCACCCCAGTGGGTGCAGGAGCTGGGCATGCCACACACCAAAGCACTCCTGGGGCGCAAGCAGGGTCCGCCTGTCCCCGCAGGCCTTGAGCTTTGTCCGTCACCATGCTGGCCCAGCTCCATCGCCATCACCGTGAACTCCAGTCATCCCCGCGGACACCGCCGGGCTCAGCCGCCAGCGTGACCTGGGTGCCCAGGTCTGGGCTCCGAACCCCGCTGGAGCTGCTGGGGCGGCCGGGTCGAAGGCTGCTGGAAATGGTGTTCAGGGCCGCTTTCCCCAGGGATCCTTGGAGCACTTTCTGCTCTGTCCCGGCAGGTCACTACCCGGCACGGATGGAGCCCATGCACCGCCACTGCCCCCGCCTCCCGCCTCCTCCGGGCGCACATCTGGTGAACAGATGCTGGCCCAAATGCTGGCTGGAGCCAGGGACAAAGGCTCTGGCTACCTCCTCCCAGCAAGGCAGAGCCGGCGCTGCTGGGTCCGGGCAGGTCTGCCTCTTCTCCCAGGCTGCGACGACCCTGCCTGCGTAACCAGGAGACCCTCCCACGGTGGACGGGGACAGGCAGCCCACCACCTGCCTGGCACAATGCCGAGCACAGCACCCCAAGCACTGGCAGGGACCCTGCTGGCTTGTCCATGGCCGAGCCCATCCAACATCCCCTCCATCCCGGATGGCTCCCGTTGACCCAGTGCCGGTACAAGGCCAGCCCGGAAAGCCATCCACTGGCTGCACCAGGCGCTTGGGCTCCGGAACTCACTCACCTTTGGACTTGTCCCGCCAAAACAAGCCTCCCTGCGGTTCTCTGTGGTGCATTAATGGTAGTGTTTTACCAAAACAAATGGTGTTGTGCTACACGGTAAAACTCCAGGCAGGTCAAGCCGGGAAATAACCCTGGGAGGAGCCGGGGCTGGCTTAGCCCAGCCACTGCCGGGATTAACCGTGCGGATTTAGCAGCCGGGGCGACTCCAGCTCAGCTCATCACACCATCCCGCCTGGGCCAGCCGCTGCCGCGCTCTGGCATTGTCACCGTCGAGGTCCCCCCGGCAGCAGGCAGGACCATGTCTGGCAGCCAGCAGCAGTGGTGGGGATGGGGCTCAGGGGCAGGGGGGGACTGGCCACCATCGGCATTGGGGAGCCCGGATGGCTGGAAAGAGGGGTGGGAGAGAAATAACAAAGCTGTAAATCATGACACAAAACATGCATTCATTTTATTCACAAAAACAGCCTGGATCGCTAAAACATTACAAACAGCATTTCAATTTAATGATGTAGAGAGAGCTGGAGAGACGGGGATTTGAACAGAAGAGAAATATCACTTTTCATAACTGCTTCAGCACAGGTCCTGCAATATTATTTTTATTTTGATTTTAACTTCAGTAAGTTTACAAAAATTACTTCTAGGAGTAAACCGTTGCAATTAGGTTTTTCTGTACGCAGTGTTTCTTGTTCTATATTAATAAACTAACAATGACTTTTTTTTTCTTTTTTTTTTTTATTCTTTTTTCCTTTTTCGAAGACCACCAGTTGTGTAGCAATTGTTTTCTTCCATCTTTTATACCAAACCTCTTGCGGGTTAAACTTACATAGGTGAATGGCTAGGAAAAGGGATACTACATCGCTTTAAACATATTCTCATTTATAAACATGAAGTTGAGGCATTCTAGAAACTATCCACTCTATTGTATGATGGGAAAGAATCAAATAAAAAGTATAAATGAGGGTGCAATTAAACAACTGTGCTAAATTACAGTAGTGCTTATTAGTAACTAGATTTTAAAAGGTTACTGTAAATTTACATTCCCTACACAAGTACTGCATCTTTCACACATAAACAACATCAACACCAAAACACAGAAAGAAACTGATTGTCCATACTCTGTCTATTAAGTCTTGGTACTTTACAGATCCATTGTTTTTTTCTTTTAATTATTTTTATTTGAAAAGCAGTTAAATGTCTGACTAGGACTCGAAGATGTTAAAACGAACGCAAAAAAAAAATTATAAAAACAGGAATGAGATTTGCGAGAAAATATTTTTGGTTCTAAAGAGACACAGGTGCATCCATTCATTTCAGCCAAAAATCCCTTGCCTGAGACAACACAAGCAAGCAGTGACATTGCACTTGGATGACAGAGCTTTGGGATTCCCGTTCCTACTGGAACCATCTGAACGCGGCTCCTGTAGGAAGCATCACCTTCTGGAAAGGAAGAGAGACAGGGAGGGGGGACAGAAGAAGAAGGGACAAGGCGTTAGGTCGGGTCCGGCACAGCCGCGTGGCACCAGGGTTGTGCACCCACACCCCTCCGCCCCATCCCCATCCCGGCATCCCGGCCTCGGGACGGATCCAGCCCAGGCTCCGCATCCCTCGGACACAGCTGCGCGTCCCAAGGTTTCCAGCCCGCCCGCCAGCAAATGCCAGGATGCCAGCCAGAGGGAGACAGGGGGTCCCCCCGTCGCCGGTCCCCACCTCCCTGGCAGGGCACCCAGCACAGCAGCTCGGCCATTGTTCCCATGTCCCCGTGCCGCAGTCAGCACAATGGTGCAGCCCCCGACTTCCCCTCCGGCCGATAGCAAGCACAATGGCCGGGCCACGGTGAGCCGGCACGGCACGGCACGGCAGGCCCCTCGCTGCCAGCCCCCACCTTCCCTGCCATGGATGGACGGACACCCGGCGGACAGGAGCCCAGCCAACAGATGGGTTTAGGAGGGCATTTGAGGGGGGGAAACTGAGGCAGGGACCACCAGACCCGGGAGCTGCTCGAGACACAGGGAACATCACCCCACTGCTGCCTGGCCACGATGAACAACCCTGTCCCCAACGGAGCAGCCCCGGGCACCACCGGGGCCCACTTGGCATCTTGCAGGGGAAGAGGGATGAGTCCCACCAGGCTCAATCCCACACACAACAAAGCGCCCAACAACAGACGAGGCCTCTTTGAAGCCACCTCCAGGAAAGGTGGTGTGGGGCAATGGCCACAATGGCTCTGCAGTCCTCTGGATAGAGAACCGGGGACACTTCCCAGCTGGATGGGATGGGAAGCCCGCGCAACATTCATGAGACCATGGGTGGAGTATGCAAGGACCACAACGTCTCTCAGTGCCAACAGCCCCCAAGGAAGGCTAAGCCATGCTAGCCAGCAGGTCACCAAGAGGACGTGCCTCAGCGGGCCCTGCGGTGCCTGCATCTCCAACAAGCAAGGGACACCAATGGGAAACAGGGCACAGGCTGCGCAGGGCAGCAGGCTGGGCTGCCATGGGCCAGTGCGGGGGACAGCCAGCCCCAGCACCAGCTCCCGGCATTGAGCCTGCGTGCAGGGCTTGGGCAGCTCATGTGTTGTCCCAAGAGTCAAAACCATGTCACATTCAGGTCCCTAACGCGACACAAGAGCCAACCGGCTCTCAGCGGGCCCTTCTCTTGAACCAAGATACCCACCAAGCCTTAATGAGTAACCAGGGCAGCGTCTCCCCACACCCCTGTGGGAGGGACCCCAACATGCTCACTTCCACAGGCACCATGTCCTAAACATGGGGCTTGGGCAAGGGGAGGGGGGCAAAGGGCGAGAATGGGCCAGAGATGGTGGTCCCCAACTAGCCTGCTGACAGATCACACCTTCTCCTGTTCCCAGCCCATGTCTGGTCCTTCGGGGCAAACTGAGCTAGGGCAGTCAACAAGCAGAGAGCTGCAGGCATCACCACTTCCCCAAAAGTCTCTGCAATATGTAATCAGGCATCTGGGGAAGACACAAGTGCCTCTGGCCAACGATGCACAGGGCTGTGGCATGGCGTGCCACCCACGCCCGATCCCACCCAAGGTGCCGGATGCAGAACCGGTGGGGCAGAGCACAGCGGACTCGCTAGCAAGGGCCACCTACTCAGGTACATTACCCCTGGAGTGAGGAACAAGGGGAGAGGAGGCTGCTAATGGGTCCGGGACGAGATGTCTGATACAGGTCACCTGAAACACCTCTGCCCCTTCATTATTAAAGGAAGATGGGCAACCAGACCTAATGTGGGTGCCCAGGATAGATCCCCCCTCATCCCCACAATCATAGACTCACAGAATTGTTTGGGCTGGAAGGGACCTTCCCAGACCACCCAGTCCAACTCCCCTGCCGTGCGCAGGGACATCTTTCACTAGATCAGGTTCCTCAAAGCCCCATCCAACCTGGCCTTGAATCCTTCCAATGATGGGGCACCCGCAACTTCCCTGGGTGATCTGTTCGGTGTCCCACCACCCATCAGAAAGCATTTCTTCCTTATGTCCAACCTAATGTGCCCCCCTTCCAGTTTAAAACCGTTGCCCCTTGTCCTGTTCACGACAGGCCTCAGTGAAAAGTCTCTCTGTGAGACTCACCTGAGGGTGGCAGCGGCCCTCACACCAGCGCTAGCTGGGGCACCAAGGCACTTCACCACGGCTTCTCCAGATGGAGGACAGCAGTATTGAGTCAAATCCCGACTATTCGCGGCCTTCATGTGACCTACAGCTCTGGAGACAAGCCCAGGGTGACCCCCCACAGCACTACCCAGGGTTGCTGGGGCTGGCAGAGCCCGGAGAAGCCTGGAAGGTGCAGGGACATGCTGCTGCCTGCTCCAAGCATCCGACCTGCCTTGCTGGTCTTAGAGCCTCAGCCGGCCACCACCGCACGGGGACACCAGTGGCGACCGGTTATTCGGGCTCTGTAGATGTGCGGATAAAGCTTAATGGCAGCAAAGGGATTTAGCCCATTTTTTTATGCTGCCATAAAGGTTTAATTCTATTTTTTTTTACTGCTTGATTTTAGATCAACGTTTAATCACAGCTGCGGCCCCTGTCCAGGCTCTCCGAGGACGCTGCTCGGGATGCACCAGGCTGGCAGACCAGAGCCACTGCCGGCTGCTCTTCTCCCAGGCAATGGCACAGCTCCCCGCAGAGGGGGACAGTGCTTCACAAGGCCCTATGAATTTTCCAGCCCCATATAAGGGACCACTGAATGGCCCCTCCTGTCCCAGTATCAAGCACTATGGCGTGATGGCACCCCACCAGGACCAGTGGTCCATGGAGGTGCCGAGCTGGCAGCAGATCTGCTTCCTGGCCACCGCCACCTCCAGACGGGTCTCCACCACACGGCAGGTGCCAGCGGTCGCTCTACGGTTGGCCCAGCGCAACGCATTACCAAGGCCGGCTGAGGTAGGGCGAGGTTTAACAACCCAGTCATTGACCCAGGTGACCTTGGGACATCAGCCGGGGTCCCGGCATCCCTGTCCCAGCCATGTATGACCACAATCTCATTCAACCCTACCAAGGTCAACACATGGCGTAAGTGGATATCCTGAGAGAGGAGAGGATCTCTGAAAAGCGGATGGTGATGCCCTGGAGCAACCCACATCTGCCCAGGCATCCGGCCCCACCAGCACAACATCTCTTTTCAGCCTCAACACACCTATGGTCGTGCCCAGGAGGGATGGGGACCCATCTTTGGTGCGGCCAAACTCTGTCACATGAAAACCCCTATTTCAATGGCTCCAGTTTCTCAGCCAGCCACAGGATGGGGAAACCAATCAAGGGGGGTGACTGCTTCATGGGCTCCCGGTGCTATTTATCATCCTTGGACCCAGCACAGTGCCGGCAGAAGGGAGCAACTCCTCCGGCTGCTGTGAGCTCCGAGTCTATTGACCCGCTTTAGGACTCTTTGGAAGAGATGAACTTTTTTTTTTTTCCCTTTCTCCCTTTTTCCAGATCACTGACTCAGCAAATTAGAACAAGAATATAATTTAGCAATACAGCGGTTTTTGAAAGACACAGTCCCCCTCTCCTCATCCCCACCGCCCAAACAGATTTTTTTTTTTTTTCCCCTTCACTATTCATTCAGAGCTGACGCTAATTGAAAAACATAGAACATAGCAAAGAAAACGGTGGTTTGTCTTTTTGGGACGACCAGAGGATGGGCAATGCCCTCATGCCAAGATGCGTGATCCAGCCGATGTCCAGATGACTTTTTAGCTTTTGCTGGCTCTGGGGATGCGCTCACCAGCAGGAAGAAGCATGCCGTCACAGCTGATGGTGGGATCAGCTCCCAGAAAAATCACACCCGGCTTAAGCACAACACATAGGAGACCCGGCAGACAGGTCTTGGCCCAGAGCACCCACGGGTGTGCAGCAAGAGGCAAGCTCTGCCAGAGCACCGTGCCCATGCGCCACCCCTACACCACATCCCAATGCTGCTGGCTCCCAGCCCTCACCCATGCCACGCCACGCCACGAGCACCTGCCCACGGCCCCGTCTGAATTTCAGACTCACACAACAACTCGAGTCACCGGACTTTTCCTGCGCTCCCCACGCCAATATTGCACCACCCCGGCGGATTTCGCAAGGTGGCACCCCAACCCAACAGTGGCTTGCAGCAGCTCTCCTCCAAGGCCAAAGACAACACCCACGGGTGGACTGTGGCGGGCAGTGACGGCCCGAGTACCACCCAAAAGCCTCACACCAGGGGGACACAGGCATCCCAGCGCTCGGCAGGTGTGGCAGGAGCAGGGGTGCTCCCGGCTCGGCCGGGTGCCGAAGCAGGCGCACCGCCTGCGGGAACTGCAGCTCAGCTGCCACCGGGAAATCCAGCTGGTGCCTTATGGACTCATCCTGACCGCCCCAGACAGATGCTGGCCCAGGGAGACCCAGCACGGCCACAGCACAGGAGATGCTGCCCAGCGCGTGCTGCAGCTGCTTACCACCCAAAACCAGGGACCGCCGTGCTCCTGCTCAGAGCGAAGACTAAGCCAAGGGGCTGGGCTCCAGCTGCGCCACGGCCACGGGTTTCACCATCACCGATTACCCCCAAGCTCTACCCCAAAAAGCTGCCTCCTGCCTGCCCACCCTCTGACCCAATCGCCCAGTTAGAAGCCGCTCCCTGGCTCAGGGAGCTGCAGCCCGCCCAGGACAAGGGATGCCGGCACTGAAACTCAAGCAGAGACCCGCTGCTGCCCATGCCTGCCAAGGGGAGAGCAGAATCCAGCGCACCCGGGGACCCCAGGGAGAGACCCCAGCCCTCCTCCCCAAGCCAATCAACCCCAGTACGTAAGGGAGGGAGGGGACTGGGAGCACTGGGCAGAGCACACGTCTCACTGTGAGAACTGTTAATGGAAAAGGGAAAAATAAAAAAGTAAGAAGTACCAGGTGTTTTATTATCTAGGGCAAGATCCGAACCCAGGAGCGCAGCCCGAGGAGGGGTTAGGGTGCCTGAGAGGGGCCGGTTACCTCCAGTGCTGCAGAAGGCTTCTTTTTGAGTTCTTCACATTTTCGGAATTTGCAAATCTGGTGGCCAGTTTTGCGATTCCTACAACTGCTGCACTGCTCGCAGTTTATCCGTCTTCGGCAGGGCGGGCACATGCCGCATCTTTTCCGTTTCTTTTTCCCCGAATTGATGGCAGATGCCAACTCATTCTGCATGGGATACTCTGCCAAGCCAGCCATATGGAGCGCGCTCTCTGCCAGAAACACGCCGGCAGGGGTCATAATGAAAAGGCCTGGGTTGATGGGAAAAGCCCCCAGGTAAGGAAAATCAGAGGGGCCGTTCATTGTCTCTGCAGCTGAGACTGCCTCCATGTCAGAGATACCAGTCCCGTGGTCGCTTGCTAGAGGAAGGTGCTCCTGTACCACTCTTTTGAGCATTTCTGTCGACTGAGCAAACTGTTGTAGGGCGGTCTGTCCTTCTGAGGAGATCTCCGACACCCGGTCTAATTTGCTCAGCATACTAGAGATGTTTTTGTGCTTTGAGGTAGAATGACTTTTATCCACAGTCGCTTCGTTGCCATTAGCTAAGGGGTTGCCTTTCTCTGAATGTTCGCTTACCGAGCTGCTGCTACCAAAGGTGGAATAGTGGGAGAGTGGACGGGACTTCTTAAGACTTTTGTTCAAAGGTTCACTTATTATTCCACTTTTGTTCCTCCTCTCAGAGTTGACAGGGGGTTGAGAGTCATCTTGGTTATTTTTTTCCGTCTCTGACTTGTTCCCAGTGTCTTGATGGGAGCCCGAATTTGACATGGTGCCCGGAGCACAACAACAAAACCAAACCCAAAATTAAAAAAAAAAAAAATCAAAACAAAAAAAACCCAAAACCCACCCCCAACGCCAAAGTGAAAGATCCCCAAAGCCCTTCTGGTAGCACGAGCCCGCCAGCCGCCGGGGAAAGCTCAGACAGGAACACTCATCAACGGGGCGTCTCCTCCAGCGTCGGCTGCAGAGGACTTCAGTCCAATCTCAGTGCAAAGACATACTCTGCGGCTCTGGTACACAACATGCGGCTCTGGAAGTAGAAAAGAAAAGAGAGTTAGCGCTGGCAAGAGCCAACGGGCTTTTCAAAGCAGCTCTTCCTCCCCCTGCCATGAAAGTCTCAGGACCGCAAACAAAGGAACTCCAGGGAACGGACCTCGGTGGAGATCCGTTCCGCTGCTCTTTAAAAGGGTCGCCATCCAGACAGAAATGGGGGGTCACAGGGGAAGTCCTGGCCTGGTAGCAATGGCACTCCAACACTTAAAGGCTCTCTGTGCCCGGCTCTCCTCCCCCAGGGACTGCAGGCCCAGGGAAGTCATGGGGCTCATCTCCTGCTCCGCTCCAGCGGCGTGCGGCCCCCACGCCGGACAGAACCGCGGGCACCACGGGATGCCCCCGAGCCGGCAGCCGGAGCTCGTGCAAGGACCACCCGGTCCCCACCCTGTAGCCCCCTGTGTTTCCCCGGCTGGGTGCCGTGGAGGCAGCAGGGTGCAGGGCTGCGCCCCAACTCCTGCACCCTCCCAGATGCTGCTGCTCACCCAGCTCAGGCTGGGCTGCTCCCCCTGCACTCCTCCTCCTCCTCCTCTTCCTCCTGGACCCTTGTCCCCAGGTCAGCACGGCACACCAGCACTGGGGAGCTGCACCGTCCACCTCCGAGCCCCACCAAGAGCTGCGGTGTCCACCTCTGAGCCCCATGGAGAGCCACAACATCCACCTCCAAACCCCACAGGGAGCTACAGCGTCCACCTCCAAGCCCCATGAAGGAACCACAGCATCCACCCCTGAGCCCCACTGCTGACCTCCTGCCATGCCCCGCCACGCCCTGCCCGCCTGCCCACCGCAGGCACCCAGCCGCTCCGGCGCGGGCAAGGGCCCGGCAGCGACAGCGGGAGCCCCCACTCGGCGCCGTTCCCTGGAGCAAGGGTGATGCCACTGTCCCTGGGGCGGCTCTGGGGCAGCTGGGCCCAGGGTGGCTGCAAACACTTGTTGTGAAATTCCTCCTCCTCCCCTCCCAAGCACGCACGCACGCACAGGCACCACCGGAGTAATCAGGCTTTAGAGGAGAAAAGCTGCAGGGCTTAGCGGAGCAGGAACCCACGTCCCCACCCCGGCAGCAGTTGGGGGAGGGCAGCACTGGGAGGAGGCCCCTCGCCTACCCTGTTCCTCCATCCCGGCCGTCCTGGCAGCCTCCTCTCCAGAGTCCAGGGAGGGATGCAGCCACGTGCGGAGAGCTCTGTTGGGACCCTTGCTCCTGCCCGGGGTGAGGCAGCAGAGTGAGGGGCATCCCTGCACCCCCTGCACCCTTGCTCCTGCTCATCCATCAGCCTTCGTGTCCCCTTTGTCACAGCTGAGCCGCGATGCAACCCCAGCAACCCCGCTACAGCCTAGGACCCTTCCCCACGGACATGGCTCAGCAGCCAAGCTGCGGGCATCGCCACTAAAACGCTGACGGGGGCAAGGTCCCTGCCCCAACCACCACGGTACTGGCAGAGGAAGACAGCCCGTCTCACCCCGGTGCCAGAGCCGGCTCGCCTGCGGAGAAACCCCCCCGCCCTTGCACTAAAAACCGCTTGCTTCAGCTGCTGCGGGATTTAAGATGCAGCGCGGATCGATGTAGGGCTTGGGTTCCAGCCTGGAGCTCGCCAGGCCACGTGGGGAGGGAGGGCTGCGGCGGCAGGACAGACTGCCCTTCCCCAAGCATCACGCTCCACATGGGGCAGGGGGATGCTGGGCAGTGGCAAGGTTGGGGCGTACCCTAAATGGGTGCTGGGGTGCTGGGAGGGTGGGTGAGCCGCTGTCACGCAGCTGGGGCACCCGTCCCCAGCTGCCGGGGAGGTGGGGAACCCATCCCAAGAGGCGTTAGGAGAGGTCACACCTTAACACCAAAAGCAACGGGTGCTGGGGCCAGAGCGGGGAGCACAGCAGGAAAAGCACCGGACGGGAGGATGTGAGATAAAGCTGCCCGGTGGCGTTATCTTGCGCCCGCCCGCGGCTGCCTTTCCTGCGGCCCTGCGCCTCTTCCGCCCCGCAGCGCGGCAGGCCCGCTCCGCCGCCCAGCAGGGAGCCAAGCACCGGGCCGGATCCGCCCGGGATTTACCAGCCTGCCTGCTCGCCTTGTGGCGTTGCAACCGCTGGGCCGTGGTGCCGCTGCGGCGTTAACCGGGGGTCTCCAGCCACAGCCAGGAGCGCGCCTCGCACCACTCTGGCGAAGATCCCCAGTCACGCCCGCGTGAGGCTCACCGCCACATCGAGGGGTCCCCCCCCAGTGCCACGGCACAGGATGGCGGGCTCTGGGTGCCAAAGCGGGGAGGACACCGGCTGGAGGCACGCCACGGTCGCCATCTCCATCAGTTCACATCTTCCTTCGCAGCCAGCCGTACTGACCAGCCTTCCGCAGTTGGCTCGAGCAGGCAGCTGCCCGCTGGTCCCACCCTGCCCTGTAAATTGAGTGCCAGCAGCTCCAAGCCCCTGCCAGTCACAGCCTCCTCCGACCGGGGCTGATGGCTGCAGAGCCTGGAGCACGGCCCCCCAGACACCCGCTGCTGTGGTGGGTGGCAATGCAGGACGATGCCAGCCCGGCCCATCCGATGCAGGTCCCGTCACCCACAGGGACAAGGGACACACCGCCGTGTGCCTCTCAGCCCCAGCAGTGCAAGGCGGTGCTCAGCTGCTGGTGCGGGGTGCTGTGCCCGAGCCGTGCCGAGTTGTGCTGAGCCGTGCCGAGAGGCGCCACCGCACAATCCCGCCATTGTCCCAGCCGCCGCTCTGCCTCCGCCGGCTCCCGCCATCTGCAACCGCTCGGCACTGCCCTCCAGCCCCCCGGGGCCGGTGACCCTCCACAGCGGCAGGCACCGGGCACTGCTGCCGTGCCAGGTGGGACGGGTCTGTCCCCACGTTGTCTACCCTCCAGGGACCCCAGGACCTGCTTGCTGGGGGGTGCCTGGCTAATTTGCACAAAGGGGGTGTCCACCCCACCCCGACACTGCGGGACCACCCAGCACAGCAGACACCTCAGCTGCTCCTCACCAGCCTCTGCCCGGCTGGGTCGCTAATTGCAGCGGGGGGAGGAATTAATGATCTTAATCCCTTCTTTATGATTGACCTGAGTAAAGACCACGAGGGCCCCCCCGCCCCATTTCTGCCCCTTTTCCGGCCCCCGTCCTCCGGGGAAGGTGCTGAGCAGCGTCATCTGGGTCCCTGTCAGAAGGTGCTTAGTCCCAGCCATGGCATTAAGGGGCACGTGATGGGCTCCCTCGCCCGGGTCTTTGCACCGGGCAGCTTAGCAGCCTGGAGGGACGCCAGGGTTCAAGGGGACACCACCAAGGTTGCGAGGCCCCAACCCACACCCAGGGGCTTCCCAGCCCTTTGCAGGACCCTGCTCCCCGCCCCTGCAACCTCCCTGCTAGGTACACGCTGAGCCCACAGGGTCTGAAAGCCGAGTGCCCCGGGGACTCAAGTGAGCAGTGAGCTACAGCACCCAGGTGAGGCTACCACTTGAGTGTCACCTGCCTTTGCCCTCCCTGCTCCCACCAAGACCCATTTCCCTGGGTCACCCCAAAAACCTGCCCCCCACCAGCCCGGGATGCTCAGCTGAGGCGAGGCAGCAGCGCTTTCCCGTGGCTCAGGGGGGGAGAAAGGGAGCTCCCCTCTCCCCGGGGGCTTCCCCCGGGAGCTCAGCCCAGCACCACCCACGTCCCCGCTTCGCTCTGCCCCGGGGCTCCCTGCAAACTGGCACACAGGCTGACCTCGGGGATCATGCTGCAATAGCCCTAACAGCTCCCAAAAAAATAAAGGTTGCAAAAGGATCTCTGATGGTCCAGCACCCGGAGAAACCATCGCCAGCTGATGGACTAAGAGTCTCCCTGACTGTGGGCACCATTTACCGTCAGAGGGGAGCAGGAGAGGAGCTTCGCTTCTCGTAAAAAAAAAAAGACAAGCTACGATTTCCAGCCCACTCCCCTGTGTTATTTCACTGCATCACTGGAAAGCCATCAGCTCCAGCCAACGTAAAAAGTCTCATCTTCGAGAAAGAACTTCTGCTTTCCTTTAATTTTAAATAAATCAACCTCCTCCCGGAAAAGCTGCCGGTTGGTCAGCCGTGCACAGACACGGCCGTAAAGGGAGAAGAAAGCAGCAAAGCCAAAGCCGAGCTGCTCCCGGGCTCCGGAGACAAAGGGAGAAAATAAAAATTCGGCTTTTTTCTAATCCCTGGGCGCTGGGTGGGCACTGGGGGCGGCGGCTTTGTCCGCCCGGAGCAGACGGAGGACGAGGACGGAAGGGACCCCGGCGTCTTTTCAGCCTCGAGAAAGGCAGTAATTGTCCCCTCCGCCAGTTTTTTGTCCCCGCTTCCTCCCCCTCGCCATGTGGCCGTCCGCCCAATGCGGCCCCCACCTCTCTAGCAAAGCCCTGGTGATGGATGGACGAACGGGCAGATGGATGGACAGATTCAGCCCCACCACCGGCAGCCCTAAGTGGGGCACCTGCCACCAGCACTTGCCCCTCTCCAAAGCACCCCAGGAAGGGTGTAGGTCGAGGGAGGCTGCAGCTGGAGGTCACTTCCCAGCTTGAGGTACCGCTCACAGATCCAGAGAGGGGCCAGAGGAGGGCCCCGTGCTTCTCAACCACCCTGGCCAACAGCCATGGACAGGACCTCAGGGTGGCCAGGACTGAGGGGCCATGGGTGGTGGGAGCGATGCATGGGGAGTCCCAAGACACCCTTGAGGCATCCTGGTGCCTGAAACACACCCTGGGATGGGAAAAGCCAGCAGGTAGGACAGGACCACCACCCTGTAGCATCATCATGGGTCAGAGGGTCCAGCTGCAACCCAGGTCAAAGGCTCAGGAGAACAAGTACCACCAAAACAAGGTTCAAAGCAGCTCCAACCCCAGCACCACAACACCCAACTCAGCTCCCAGGTACCCGATTTCCATAGCACAGTCGAACCTGCTGCTCCCTTCGTCAGGTGACACAGGTCAACTGAAAGCTGCCGGTGACATCTCATCACAGCCTCACTGACCAGAAGCCAGGCAGCAAGTGCCAGACCGAAGGGCTACTGGACCTCTCCAACCACGCAAGGAGGAACCACCAAGTTGTGAGCTGCCAGGGACTCAGCCAGGCGAGAGCCGGCCACGGGGGCTGCTGGCAGGGCAGAGACCCATGGCACCATCACCTCTGGGCTGCTGCTTCTGCCAAAGCCATGTGGAGAAACAAGGTGAACCGAGAGAGAAATCAAGCCGGGATCTCCCAAGGCTGAATATCCCTGGAGGACACCCATTCAGGGACAACATGGTGCCTGATAGCCAGGCACGGGCACCCTGAGGCAAAGACAAGAACGTCCTTCACCTGTGTTGTTTGCAAGCCGTCACCTCTGTCAACCCAACAGCCCCCAAGCGCTGCTCTTCGCATTCATCCCCCCAAAAACTGGTCCAGCCAGAAGATCGACTCCTGCATGCACCACGGAAGTTACCATCACCCACTACATTTTCTCCAGACATCAAGAGAGGACGCCTAGGCCTGGGGGAGCTTTGGGCAGTGTCGTAAATGCTAAGCCTCACCCTGGGCGTTTGCAGGTTAACGAGCCAGAGGTATGATGGGTCGCCAGATGGGCAACTCACATGGAGATAGTTCATCTCCCATGCTCCGAAACATCCTTCGAAGGGCCAGTTGTGGCAGCCGCTCTGCTCATCTCTGCTGTCGAGGTGGCACTGAGGGACATTAAGAAGCCAACTCCTGAATTTAAAAGGCTATGGAAGATTAAATCCAGCATCTGGAGTTAGCCCTGGAAGCAGATGGCGAATCATCATGGCACACAGAGTGGCTTTCACCCGTCTCCTCCTTGCAGGCAGCCACTCTGCCCTGGTGGTGCCTCCCAAGAGCAGCTCTGGATGCACACACAGTCTGGCCAGCAAGGGCCAGAGGCTTGCCCTGCCAGGCACATCTTCCAGGGCTGGTGCAGGGAGGCCACGCCGCTGTCCTGCCGATGCCCAGCTGAGCAGGCGAGAGGTGATGCCACCTCCCCAGGTGGGCTCCCTAAGCCAGGGCTCCAGCAAAGGCGTATTTTCCCCTGTTGGTGGTAGGTTTCCCCATGTAACCCCATAGCTGCTGCAGGCTTCCCAACCTGCCGGCGCACTGTGCCGGTACACCACAGCCACGCCGGGACGTCCAGCTTGGGCAAATGCACCCAAGCAAGGCAGAGCCTATCACCGACGTGCCCTGGACTTCCAAAGAGGTTACTACCGTGGTCCCCAGGGACACCACCGCCTCCATGCACATCCTTGAACCTCACCATGCAGCCAGCCCCGTGCACACCCTGCTGCCCCGGTGAGCTGCGGTGCTGGCACGGCCAGAGACATCATCACAGCGACTGACCTGCGCCCGGGGCTGCCCCACGCTGCCCAGCTGGGAAACGTGGCTACGTCCTGCCTCTGCGGGGTGGTGGTTACGGATTAAGGAGTCTTAAATGTCAGACGACCAGGCGCTCCCTGGAAATCCACTTATCTCCGCTGCCACTCGGAGCGGCCGGAGCCGGGCGGTTATGGAGATAACGCGATTTGAAACGTCCACCCGAGCATTGCAGGGCTGCGGGTGCCCTGCGGACAACGGCAGGCACCTCCTCCCCTCCTCCGCTCACCCAGCTGCTGCCCAGAGAGCCGGGTGACGGCCGCGCTGCTCAGCCCCGGGGGGCTGCACCCACCTGCGTGACCCCCCCCCCCACTTCCCTGATTCGGGGGGGACAAGGGAGGCTTGGCAGCCTCACCTCCCCGGCACTCATCCATT
>JAVKLA010000042.1:764801-778547 GCA_034782735.1 Sagittarius serpentarius
AAAACGACTGTAACTAAAACCTACCAGATTGAGCCTCGGGAAGGGCCCCCCCTCGCTTCTCCCCCCCCTCCAAATGGGATTGAACAGATCTGCGCTCGCACGAGCCCAGCTCGCAGCCAAGCAGCATCTGACATTCACGCGCCGTGGCACGGCTCTCTGCCGCTCGCCCACTCCCCCCGGCTTGGCATCGCCTTGCCTAACACTGTCCCCCCTGGAGATGCGACATCACTCCCAGCCCAGCTCTCTGCAAAGCCCTCCCCAGACACTCCTGGAGGGACCCCAGCAATTGGGTCTAGCTAGTCCCCGGTGTCCCCTCCACCAAGGCAGGTCCCCAAGGTGATTTCAGTGCTGTGATATTCAGGAGACCAGGCTGGATGACCCAAGAGCAGTGGGGCCAGGTGGACAGGGGGCAGGCACTGCCCGGCAGCAGATGCCAGCATCAACCGGCATCCCGGCAAGAGCCCCAGGAGCCACCGCAAAGGGCTGCGGGGGGCTCAGGCAAGGCTTCATCCCGGGGAGACCCGCACACAGCCCGCCAAGGCCAAGCTAAGACGTGTGAATCGCTCCCGTTAACAGATGGGGCGATTACAGCGTAAATTACTTGGGGTCTAACCGATAACCAGGTCATGGATAGACTGATCAGCAGGCACAGCGCCCCGAGAAGTTAATTAAAAATAAGAAAAACAAGTTGTAAGCACAGCCACAAGGGAGTATTTGATGGCGAAGAGCCCCAGATCCATCAGTCCCACCTCCAAGTGCCACCTCCAATAGTGCCCAAACCCATTAGTGCCCCCCCAAGAGCAGCCCCAGCCCGGAGAGGTCCCCTTGTGCTCCCGGCTCTTTCCAGTTGCCATCCCTCCGCATCCCACCAGGCAGCTCCATGGTAGCAGAGCACAAACCAAGGTACTGCTCTGGATCCCAGGAGAGCTGGCAGTGGGAAGGGCCGGCGTACCCATGCCAGCTCCTGTGTCACTGTCACCACCGGCGAGCAAGAAGTGCGCCGGCAGTGGGAGCACGCACTCGAGAGTGCCGGCGCCAGCTCAGTGCATTTGAGTCTGGTCGTTAATGGGTGGTGGGCACCTCATGGTCCTTAGTGATGAGACCCCCACCTCAAAGGTGGCAGGGCAAGGCTAACGCTGTGGTGCCTGCACCCCAGGGACCAAGCGAGCGCAGGGAAGCGAGGAGCCGTGCAAGCAAGGGTGCAGCGAGCACTGAGCCTGGCCAGCCACCCTTCTGAGGGCTGAGGAAGACATTGACACCAGAGAAGCATCTCCGCCGCTCACACCAAAAACACCCCAGAGGGCTGGGTCCCCACTGCTTCTGCGCTGGTGAGATTAAGGCGTGTGATCCCCCCCGCCGAGTCCCCCGCAAAAGCCCGCTCCTGAAGGCGACCACTTTGGAGGAACCGCTTTCACCGCCAGGAAAGCGGAGGCACCGTCGGAAAGCCACCGGGGACCGCAAACGGCAGCTATTGACAGATGTCTAAGAGGACGGCGAATAATCCCGTCTTCCTCTGGGAGGATTCGGGTCGCCCTCGCCCTCGCCGGGGGTTTATCCATTGTCTGGATCTGCCGGCAGTTGTTATTTTTGGTCAGCACCGCGTTTTGCTTGGCCTCGCTGGCAGGAGGGAAATAGGAGGAAGAAGAGAAAGGGGAGGAGGGCTGCTTGGCCAGGGCTTGGCGGGAAGAAGACCAGCTTGGCCTTGGGAGGCGGCAGTGGGGCACCCCACAGGCCTTGCAGAGTCTGGGTCGGTCTCCTCCAGCCACACAGCCTTGTTGAGCACAGCCAAATTTCGCCACAGCAATGGGGCTGGCCAGCCCAGGCATCACAGCCTCCCCTGGGCACCAGGGGAATTGCTCCCAGTAGGCCCAGCAAGCCCCGTGGACCAGAGAGGCTTGGGAGGTTTTGGGAGGCAGGTCTTGCTGACCAGCTGCCAGCACCTTCCTGCGCAGGCGGCAGTCGGGGCCATCGCCAGCAGCAAAAGAAAGCACAGGGGAGCTCTGGCAGAGACGGGCAATCCCTGCCCGCTGCCAGCACCATCCCAAACCCCGCCTAAAGACCCGCACGTGCCTCAGGTCCACCCAGATGGGCCAAAAAAGGCCGGGGAGCCTCAGGAAGGCAGATCTCCGACCTGCCCTGACCCTCCCCGGGCTGTGGACCCCCATCCCTCACACTTCATCCCCAGCACTGCAGCATCCCAGGCAGCAGGCAAGTCCTGCCGGCAGGTCCCATTCTGCCCAATGGTTTGGGCTCACCAGCGCTGCAAGATGCCGTTCAGCCAGCCACCGGGATCTGCACCCGTCCCTCCAAGCCGGGTACAACGGGAGGGGCGGGCAGAGCCAGGGTAAGAGGCATTCAAGAGCTCTTAGGGAGAAGATGACATGCCCCAAGACTTTGCAGTTCTCCCCATCTTCCCAGCAGTGACTTGGGGAGCATCCCCACTCGCCAGCAAGGCAGGGCTTGCCATCCTTCTGTGCGTCGCCTTTCCGCTGCCGCCCGGTCTGCCTGCGAAGCGCAAACACAATAAAAAGCTGCCTCCCTGCTCGGCGGGATTTCGCTCCTGCAAGAGATGGAGGGCACGCTGCACAAAACCGCCTCTCCCGAGCTTTCCCCACGCTCAGCGCCGCTTGTCATTCAAGCAAACCCCATGGCCTTTAAGCTGCCAAGGTACCAGAGCTGCTCCGGAATCGGAGTTTGCTCGGCTCCTGCCCTGGAGCAAGGAATCTGAAACGCTGCCACTGGAAACGAAACAGAGCATCCGTCATTTTACTTGCCAGGAATATATCCAGCCCCCAAAAAAAGAAATACTGCCTGCTAAAGAGCCAGCAACAAAAGCCCTCAATTCCACCGGCGAAGCAGAGCCCGGCATCGGGCATTTTCACCCAGCTCCTGATTCTCTGCCGAATTCAAAATCACCCGAAATAAGACGGGCAGCGGAGTTGGGTCAGGGCCAAAGGGGCTGGAGCCGCCCCGGGGTGGGAGGAGGGCACCAGGTCAGGATGGCTGGTGGTGACCGGCGGAGCCCACCAGGGATGCTACAGGGAAAATCCATGGGTTGCGGAAAAAAAAGAGGCAGGTGGCAGAGGCAGGGCTGGAGGGGACGAAAGCTCCCTCCTGCCACTGCCAAACCAGGGCGTCCAAGCACAGCCAGCCCCCTGCGGGGTTGCCCTCGGGAAGCCACCCTGCCCGTGGCCGCTGCCAGCATCCTGGCCTGCAAGCCCCCACCCTGGGCAGGCGGGTCGTCACCCCCTGGCCATTCCCAGGCGCATCCCCAGGAAAAGGAGCAGCGCGTTCCCAGTCAGCCCAGCCCCCAGCCCAGGCACGCCAACCCAAATATCTGCAAGAGGCGCTCCCCTCCATGGGAACAGCGACTCGACACAGAGTTCACATGCCCCAGCAATGCCTGATTAAACTCCCAACCTCCAAGGGAATACCCCTGAGGCTGTCTGAAGATAAGCTAGGAGCTAGGCTGCTCTCAGGAAATGCAGGAACTGGGAAAGAGCAATCACTTTTTTTCCTTTTTAAATCCAGAATAATACAGAGCAAACCCCAGCGCGCTCTAGCTCCGACACAAGCACTCGCCCAAGCTCGCTGCTGTGCACCCCGGGAGCTTCCCACTCGCTGGCACGACCAGGAGGTCACGGGTGACCCCAGCACCGAGCCAGATCCTGCCGGCGGCAGTGGGGATGGAAACCAAAAAGCCCAGGACAACTCAAGGCAGCACAGGCGAGCTGAGCGGGAGCTGCTGGGCTGCGCGTGCCCGGCTGGAAGACTCTGAGCAAGACAACAGTGCTGGAGACCTGGGCAGAGGGAAGGCTGCAACTGCAAGGTCAGCGGGTACCAGAGGACAGGGACACTTGCTGCCAACACCTCCAGGAGCTGTGATGCTCCGCAGGTACTCTGTCATTTTGGTTCACGATGGGGAACACCTCAGACACTGGTTCTACCGGTCCTCAGGTCTCCTGCGACCCTCACCGCCCTTCTTCTCCCCTTTGGCTTCTCCACGACGTGTAGTCATAGCACTAGACCCAGATCTCCCAAGCCATCCGAACGCTCAAGGGCAAGGGCAGTCAAGGAAACCACGCTGGCGCAGCGCCCAACGCAATGGGCGAGCTGGAGCATCCCAGGGCAAGGAAGAAGATGATGCTCCTCCCTTTCGTACCTGATGGAGCCCAGGGAGCAATCGGCTCCTTGTCCTCTGGGAGGGAGGATTTGCATCACGTCCTGGGGCTCAGTGAGCCCAGGCGCTGGGGCACCCCCCGGGCAAGCGAGGACAGCCCTGTCCTGGCTGCCGGGGCTTTGACAGCAACCAACTGTGACGTCGCAGGTGAGAAGTTCTACCTTCAAGCAGGACCACAGCCAGGAGGGAGGCCTGCACCAAACGCACGCCGTGCTCTCAGATGGGCAAACGTGCCTGAGGCCAGAGGAGCAGAGGCGGAGCACCTGCCCCACAGCAAGCTCTCCTTCAGAGGCGACGTCTAACAGCTTGCTTGGTTCTTGACGCTTCTTCAAGAATCAGCCCAAGAGGAAGGGTGTCTTCTTCCCCTGTGGAAGGATGGAAGAACAGCAGTCCTGGGCAAGCTGATGGGAAGAGTCATTAGGAAAACAGTTCCCAACAAACTCTTGGGCCAAGAAGTCCTGCCTCAGGGATGTGGGGGCACGGTGGGGAGGGGTTGTACCAACAAGGCCCAGCTTCTGTCTTTGACTGGATACCAGTTTGGCTGCAGAAAGCAACTGGACTGCTAGAGAACACTAAAGATTTTCACTGGATGTCTCGCACACAGCCACAAGACCTCTCCATATATGAAGGGGGCTTATAAGAAAGATGGAGAGAGACTTTTTACCACGGCCTGGCGTGACAGGACAAGGGGCAAGGGTTTTAAACTGAAAGAGGGCAGAGTTAGGTTGGACATAAGGAAGAAATGTTTTACAGCGTGGCTAGTAAAGCACTGGAAGAGGTTGCCCAGAGAAGCTGGGGATGGCCCATCCCTGGAAGGGTTCAAGGTCAGGCTGGGCGGGGCTTTGACCAACCTCACCTCGTGGAGGATGTCCCTGCCCACAGCAGGGGGGTTGAACTGGATGATCTTTGAAGGTCCCTTCCAACCCAAACCATTCTCTGATTCTACGGTAATTTAACCACCAGCACTGTGCCTTATCAAAAAAGCACAAGTGAGACAAGTGAAGCTGGAGATCTCAAAAAAACAGCCACAAGACAGTTGGAAAGCAGAGCTAGGGCCCTGGGAAGGAGGAAGGGGCCACCGCCTCCACCAGCCATGACATGAGTCTGGATGGGGGGACACTCAGATGAAGGAGTTGCAGGGGGCAGTAAGAAATAGAGGGGTTCGCTCTGCATGTGGCCTCAAGGAGAGAGGCCGTGGAATAATCTGTCTCACAAGATGTCGCAACATGGAAGAAGATGGGGAAGAGCCGCAAGACCGAGTCTTGAGCATGAAGGAAACACCATGTGGTGGGAGCTGGAAAGGGCTTGATGTGTTGAGCTTATCTCACTGGAGATGTGCTTTGAGGAGACCTCATTACAGGGTGTAAACATCCTTCTGGACTTACTGGTCTTTCTTGGTCCCAAGCTCTGAGGGTCTACAACTAAAACTAGAGGTAGATAACAATGCTTCTGCCTTTTCTCGCTTCCCCAAAAGCTGAGGAACAAGGTGGCAAGCTGGAACGGCAGGGAACAAGCTGGATGTGGTTGTCACAGCCAGCACCTGCCATGTGGTGGTCCGCCCGTTCCCCAGCCAGCCCAGGGTGGGTTCAGAGCCCCCAGCCTCTTCCCAGAGACCTGGTGCTCGATTGGCGACCTCCCTGCAAAAGAACCGTCTTCCTTCACCTGTGCAGAAGGGTTTGATCCCGTTCCCTCCTCAGACCCAACACCCATGTCCCCATCTCCGGACGGGTCCTCCTGCCGCAGTGCCAGCAAGCCCCCGAGACGGGAAGGTACGGGGCTCCCGGAACATGGGGCACCAACCCAATCTCCACCACCTGCTCTCAGCTTCCACAATGGACATCCTCCTCCATCTGCTGCTTTCTCCAGCCTGCTCCAGCTCCCCTTCCTCCCTCTTCCCCACGTCAGCACCACCATGCCACACTCACACACCTTGCCCCGGTGACTTGCTCCATGGTGGCAGAGCCCAAGAGAGCCTGGGGGACAAGCAGGGGCTGTGGGGGCAAGCTGGGCAGGGAGCCTCGGCAGCCCCCATCCTCCAGGAAGCAGGATCAGTCTTGCAGGTGGTGGATCGGGCAGAAAGAAACTCATCCCCGCAGCTAGGATGAGCCACCGGCATTTTAAGGACTGCCCACGATGCCCTCCTTGGTCTTCTGGCGGGTGGTCGGCAAACCCAAGGCGTGACTGAGGGCAGGGTGGGAGAACGCTGCGCTCGCAAAACGGGGGAAGGTGCATTCCCATCCCAAGAGCTTCACAAAGATCCATCCTTGGGGGTTTTTTTACCTCCTTTGGTAGCTTTTGACACATTTGACGTAGGGGATGTCCAAGTTAAGAGCAGAAGAAAATTCCCCAGCCCTTCCTGACCAGGTTCCCCTTGACCAGGGTTGCTACCCCATCCTCGCATAGCCTGGATGGATCCGTGTGGCCTCCCCGCGCCTTCCTCCTACATGACGTGAAGCGGAACCTCAGTATTGGCAGGGGGAACATCCTCCTTCAGGATTTTGCAGAGAAAGAGGTAATTCTTTACCCCACCGATGCATTTTAATGATGCATCAAAGCCAAAACCCTGCGCCAGGGCGCTCCCAGGGCTGCAGCCTTCACCATTCCTCACGGCCGAGGGAAGCGGCCAGCACCCGAGGGGGGATTTGGGACGGGCATCTCCAGAGGATGGCTGTGAACGTCCTCGTGTCCCCGCAGCGGGTGGCCCCGCTTCACTCAAGGGGTTTAAGCTGAACCAGTGCAAGTCTCTCCTGCAGACCCCCAAGGCGTAAGGCTCCCTGAGCTCTTAATGGGCTTACGGAGCTGCTGGGACCAGAGCGGCTCCCCCAGCGCAGGGGCTGGGGAGACTTAAAGGCATTGCCGGCCGGCAGCCCCCCGTGGCACCACCGACACCGGCCATCCCTGGCACGGCGGGGGCCACCCACCAACCCTGTCCCGGACGGGCTATCACTGATGGGGCCGAGCGCTCAGCCCGCTCCCGCCCCATCCCAAATCCCACGCGCCCTCCTCCAGGCAGGCATTCCCTGCTCGGCCTCGAGGACAAAGGCGGATGCTCATCCCCGCCAGCTGCTCCAGCCCTACAGCAGCTCTAATCCCCTCGCACCCCGTGTCACTGGCCCCTGGCATCCCGGGGGGAGAGCAGAGACAACAGGTACCGGGGGAGAGAGGAATGTCCCAGGTAAAGCGGGGGGGGGGGTGGTGGGGGTGGTGGTGGTGGTGCAGGCAAGCCGGTGGCAGAGGGCAGGCCACCATGCCCACTCCTGCCTGCGCCAGCACCCACACCCCTATGCCTGTACCTGCACCCTGCACCGGCACCCCATGCCTGTGCCCCACGTCTGCACCTTGTGCCTGCACCTGCCCCCTCCCTGCCTGCACCCCATGCCCGCTCCCCGTGGCTCACCCCACACCTATGCCCCATAGCTCACCCCATGCCTGCAGCTCACATTTCACCCTGCATCTCACCCCACTGCATCACCCAGGGCTGTGCTGAGGCCACGCAGTGGGACCGGGGAGGGCCTGGCATCGGGGCAGGGGCAGGGCAGGACCAGCTACAGGTTCCCCCCTCCCCAGAGGGTTCTGACCCCCCTTAAATTCAGGCTGGGGGTGACAGGAGCATGTGTCACCCAGCACCCTGCCCAGTGGGCAGCACACCATCCCACACCATCCCCAGGAAATCTTGTTTTTCCAGGCTTGGATCAAGCACAGGGGACTGGGAACGACGGCCGGCAGAGGCAGGGCCGTCCAGGGAAAATCCTGCTGGAAAGCAGCAAAACCCCATCCCCGACAAGCCTGACCCGCGCTGCCGAGGCAGCCCCTCTCCAGCCTGCCATGCTCCGGGAGCAACAGCTCTGCCCTCCCGCTTCAGCATATTTTGGGGGCTTGGACTCCGGCATCTAGGTTTGTGCCTTCAGGTATTTTCAGAGGGGAAATACATAAAAAAAAAAAAAAGAAACCACCAAAAAACCTGGGCACACAGTGCTCCTGTGATTTCCATATCAGCTACTGTACATGCACATGGCATGGAAAAAACCTTAGGAAATTTCTGCTAAAAAATAAAAAAAATAAAGGAAAACCCACAAGAGGCTGAGCTCACCGGACACAGCATGCCAGGAGGGGCTGACAGAGCTGTTACGGTCTATTGGGCCAATAATCCACAAACTAAGACGGATTTATTGTACATGGCAGATCGTAACAGCTCCAAAGAAACCATCACTGTCTCCTGGTGCTTAAAATTCACTTTCTTGGGGGAAAAAAAAGGGCCAAAATATGGCTTTATGAGATAAGATGCGTGGTTGTACCATTCTGTGACAGACAGAAGCTTGTGCAAACACATATATGGGGTTTTTTCTTGATATATAAATAAATAAAATATCTCCTCTTCCAAGGCGAGCGCGACTGCATTACCCGGCTTGGAGCGCTGTTGTTACCACCAGATTACCCGGCTTGGTTTCACCTCCGTTAGCAAGATGGATTTGCAGGGATGTTGTTTCCGCCCCAAAATTACCGCCCAAACGCAGAGGGAGATAAAAATTTAATTAATTAAAGCCAGTTTGAGCCCCTGCACCCATCTGGCTTGCTGGGATGGGTGGGTTTGGGTCCCCTCTCCCTGGAAGGTGCAAGCCTCTGAGAAGCGAGATGCCGGATCAGAGAGCACACTCTTCCTACCGGCATGACACCGTGATGGCAAGCCCAGGATGGGGTAGACTTAAATAAAAAAAAATAATAATAATTAAGGGCAAAGCCGGTGCTCTCCTTTGCAGCTTTGTTTCCGAGCGAACAGGAGTCCCAGCCAGCGCAGAGGAGCAGGACCAGGAGCGGGACCAGCCCGACCCCGGCGGTAATTGCGGCGTCTGTTCGAATCGCTGCGACGCTGGAAATCACGCTGGGCCTGGCTGAGAGCTTACCGGCCGGCTGATCATATCAGATGGGGATCAAAGAGGCTCAGCTAACGGGTTTAGCGCGCAGCTCGTCCCAGCCGGCGCTGACGCCGAGGGGGGAGGCCAGGCTCCCGCTCGCCCGGTGCGGGGGCTGCGCACCCAGGATGCTCACGGGAAGGCCGGAGGGTGTGCACAGGAGCCGGCATCCCTCACTGGGGCGATGCCCGGCGGGGATGCCCGGTGAGGCAGCCAGCCCTGAAGACCCCGGCATCGTGCCTGGATGATGGGTCGGGCGACGCCATGTGCTCGCCCTGTGAGCACCCACCAGCCCCGCCGGCTGCATCCCAAAACCCTCCTGGGGGTTGCAAGCAGTGGGATGTTGGAGCAGGCAACCAGGAGAGCAGCTTTTGGCCGCGCTCAGAGAATCGGAGCGATGCCTGCGGGCAGGGACGGGTGCAGGGAGGGGGTTTGCATGGGGTGCCCCGGCTCCAGCCCCCCCTGCCCCCCCCGGCAAGCAGCGCAGCCCGGCCGCGGGAAGTGATACGCCGGGCGGCTCCAGGGAGGGAGTCGAGCCGAGTAATTAGAGCAGGAGGCTGTGAGTCAGCAAACGATGCGTAACCTCGCCGAGGTTGACAATGAGGCAAAAGATGGCAGTTTCGACCGAGAGCGCCTGCTGAAAGGGCACATTTAGATATGCAAGAAGCAGCAACTCCCAACAATTGCAGGGCTGGCGACCTGCTCTGCAAACCACGCTGTTCCACAGTGGCCGTCTGGCTGCCAAATATTCGACGCCTTTCTCCATAATCATTGCAAATAGAGACGCGGTTGGTCACAGCCCAAACCCTACAGGAGCAAGGTAGCGGGAACCACTTCCAAAAACCCAGTGTTCAGGGTGGGGGGAAGATGCCGGGCAGCCTCTCCTCCAGCACCCCAGGCTGCCCGGGGAGCAGGATACGGCCAGGCTCAGCAGCTGACCTTGCTCTGGATGCCCTGGAGAGAAGAGCAGCCAGCACCAGCGACCCTCCCGGCACGCCCGCCGCGCTCCGGGGTGGGTATTACGGGCGAGGTTTGGCTTGGAAGCAAACCCCAGCTCCAGCCACAGGCTCGACCCCCACACACACACTTTTGGGGGGGGGTTCGTCAGGGCTGCAGGCAGGTAGGGCCCCGCCACGCAGCAGCCCTTGGCGAGGAGAGTTTAATTAACCCCGGAAAGCAATCGTTAAACGGCCAGCCCGGGTAATCGATGCGGCAGGGGCAGCTTGCTGCCGAGGGACCATCTGCTCTGGGGAGGGATGGCGGCTCATCGTCCTCCCCCCGCTGCCCTTCGCCCCGCGCCTGCTGGGAAGCCGTTGTGGGGCAGCTGGTTTGGGGGCCCAATCCTGAGCTGAACACCAGCCAAGCTGCCCCCCAGGCTGGATGGGAGCTGCCCAGCGCGGGCCCCCCGCCTCTCGCCTCGACCCTCGCTTCCCGTAAAGCCCCAGGTCCCCAAACCACGTGATTTCCTACACGTTGCAGTCCCCCCCCGCCCCCAGCACAAAGCCTGGCTGGGGGCCCCTGCCGGAGGGTCCCTCCAGAGCAAGGCAGCTCCGGTAGCCGGGATGCAGCCGAAGGAGAGCTGGGCAGGGATGTGGCCAAGCATCTTCCTCGCCCCCGCAGCTACTTTCACCCCTGAGATGAGTTTGGGGCAGTCTCAGCCTTGGGAGCACAGGGAGTTTGTGTCTTTTGGAGAGCCTGGCCCCCCCCATGCACCCCTATGGGCCACACTCACAGGGGAACACTCAGAGGGATGCTCTCGGCATCCCGGCATCGCCCAAGGTACCAGCTGCCCTGCCGTGGGGCACCGTGTCCCTTCTTGTCCCCACCTGCCCTGCCCGTCTGGACAGGGATGCCCCACAGCAGCCCGGCGGGAGAGCAGCCGGACAACCGAACGCCCACGGGCCGGAGGCAGCAGGGAGAACCCTGGAAGAGCTTGCTGGAGGGAAACTGAGGCAGGGAACGGCTGGGATGCGCCCATGCTAAGGGACCCAGATTTGTTTTTTTCGCAGGTTTTGCTGCGTCCAGCAAAAAAGCTGGCCGCGTTGTGCAGTGCCTGCCTGCGCTCCCGTGACAGCCTCTGCTCCCCCAGCACCCACCTGCGCCTTCAAACTCTGCGGGCAGCCCTGGGCCTTTCTCTAGCCCTGTACTCCCAAATTTCTCCTTAACTGCTTTTATTTCCACCCAATAAATAAACAATGACGGGCGCTCAGGGGCAGCGGGGCTGGGTGGGGCGCGCCCACTCCCGAGGGACCCAGGAGCTGCTCTCCGCTCCAGGGCACTGACTCCAGCTCCAGGATGGGGTCCCTGGGCAAGTCTGGGACCGGCGCAGGGAGACCACTGGCCCCTCACCCCATGGTCACCCCCCAGGAGAGCTTTAGGGGGCAGCTGGGGATGCAGCCAGCTGCAGCATCCCAGGCCAAAGCCAGCCGGGGGTGGCGAAGAGCCGGATTTTGTCCTCCGGTAGGGGACTTAGTGAGACCGGTGTCCCCAGTGGCCTCACTCCTCCCTCTCCTACAAGGGGACCTTCTTCCGTCATCACACCCCACCCAGCTCCCAGTGCCACCACATCCCGGGAAGCCCGAGGGGACGCAGCACGGGCAGGACCCTGCTGGGGGACGCAGAGAGAGCCCGGCCGCACGGCAGGGAGCGCTGGTGATGCAGAGGCTGGGCATGGAGCCACAGGCATCCTCCTCCTGGCCTGGATCTGCCCCCACCCCTGGCGAGGAGAGGGGGCATCCCCAGGGAGGAGGAGGGCTGCATCCCGCGGAAAGAAAGGAAACGCCGCGAGGAGCCCGACGGCGCTGCCCGCGCGGGTGCTGAGGCAGGGATGGCACAAGGGGCAAGCCCTGGGACAGGGCACAGCTCTGGCACCAGGAAAAAGCCCTGCCCTCGTCCCCTGGCCTCCCCTGCGGCGGAGGAGAAGGTGCTACTGCTGCCATCGCAGGCACAGGCAGGGTGACAGATGTGTCCCCGGGATGCCTGGGACCCCCTGGGTCCAAGGCGACCTGTGAAGCCCAAAAAGTGGGTTTGCGCCTTTCCTTGCCTGGGGGCTGGGAGACGCCTTCGTCTCCTCTTCACCACCTCCTCGTGCTGCCCCAGACCTGCAGACCCCCGGGGAAGGTGACCCGCGGTTGTCCCACCTTCAACAGCAGCAGCCTAGCTGGAGAGGGATGGTGCCCCCTGCACCCACACGCCACACCCCCCGCAAACACCAGCACAACGGCGCGGGCATGGGTACCAGCTCGAGGGCCACCTCTGCTCCAGGACAAGGTCCTGGTGGATTCGGTTCCTGGCCGGCAACGGCTGCCGGAACCCCCGGGAGAGCAAGCTCGGGCTGCGGGATGGAGCTGGCTGGGCGAGGGCTGGCCAGCACACCCCACCGCACCCCAGCTCCCACAGGAATACTCAGAGGGATGCTCTTGGTACCCCAGCATCGCCCAGGGTACCAGCCACCCTGCCCCAGGCCGTGGGGATGAGGCATGTCTCCCCATCCCTGCCCGCCCTGCCTGTCTGGGCAGCGATGTTCCACGGCAGCCCAGGGGGAGAGCAGCCAGACCGCCACGGGTGGGAGGCAGCAGGGGAGACGCCTGGAAGAACGCAGCTGGAGGAGGGAAACCGAGGCAGGGAAGGGCTGGGGTGTGCCCACACACTTGGTGCCAGCGAAGGGACGCAGAGCCAGCCTTTCCTGCTTACTCCCCATCCCACAGCCACCCCAGTACGAGCGCGCACGGAGGAGGACAGGGAGCAAAGACGGAGCAGGAACAATCCCCTCCCCAGCACCACCAGCCCCCAGCCAAGCAGCACGGGGTGCAAGGCAGAAGCACATCCTCAGCAGGATGCCACCCCCCCCGCCCCCCACCCCCGCCCCACCAGCACTCTCAGGAAAGATCCAGCCTCCAGTTGCCTGTTGGTCTTCACCACTGCTGGATCCAACCCCACAGGCTGTGAAACACCCGAGCGAGCGGTGGCCGGACTTGCCCACACCACCCCAGTGTAGTATCTGCCTACCCAGCTGCCAGGCTAGCGCTCAGCCCCTCACGCTGGTGCTTGACCCCCGAGCTGGTGCTCAGCCCCTCAAACCAGGGCTCAACCCCAGAACCAGTGCTCAGCCCCACAAAAGCATTGTTCAACCCCCGAGCCAGTGCTCAGTCCCCTGAAATGGTGCTCAGCCCCCCCAAACCGATGCTTGATGCCCAAACTGGTGCTCTGCTTCCCAAAATGGCGCTCAACCCCCAAGCCAGCGCTCAGCCCCACCAAGCCGGCGCTGAACCCGAGTGAGTGCTCAGCCCCCTGGACCAGTGCTTGGCCCCTGACCTGGTGCTCAGCCCCCCAGAATAGTGCTTGCCCTCCCCAAGCTGGTGTTCAGCCCCCTGAACCAGCGCTCAACCACTGAGCTGCTGCTCAGCCCCCCAAAATGGTGCTCGACCCCTGAGCCAGTGCTCAGACCCCCGAAACAGTGCATGACCCTCAAAATGGTGCTCAGCCCCCCAACCGAGTGCTCAACACCCCGAACCGCTGCTTGACCCCCAAGCCAGTGTTCAGTCCCCCAAAACGGTGCTCAACCCCCAAACTGGTCCTTAGCCCCCTAAAATGACGGTTGACTCCCAAGCCAGGGCTCAGCCCCCCAAAATGGTGCTCAACCCACCATGCTGGCTT
>JAVKLA010000042.1:791580-807783 GCA_034782735.1 Sagittarius serpentarius
GCCCACCCCACGAGGTCACCCCAAAGTGTTCCCTGTCCCTCTGTCCCCCCGGCATGTACCCCATCCCTCTGTGTCCCCTGGGGGTGCCCCATCCTTCTGTCCCCGCCGTGGGGTGCAGCTGGCAGCAGGGCAGAGAAGCAAGGGTCACCCTCGGGTGCCCGGGGTGCAGAGGGCGGGGGGGACACCCTTGGGGTGCAAAGCCGGCCCCCCCCCCCATTCCACCACCACAGGGAGCGTCACGGTGGTGCAGGGGGGTGAGGAACCCCAAGCGGGGAGCCCCCGAGCCCCGAGCCTGCCGCCGCCACCGGGAGGGACCTTGCCGGTCCCCAAGGCACAACGTCGGTTAAAACCCCCCTGAATAAACAGCAAATAATCGATGGTCCCCCGGTGGGCGGGGCCACGCCCCCCCCCCCCCGAGGTTTGGCCCCCGCGGGGGAGGAGGTGGGGGGGGAAGGCAGGGGGAATGCCTGGCACAGAAGTTTCCTGCTCAACTTTTTTGGCAGGGGTTTTTTTTTTGCTGCTGGGGTGGGGGGGGCAGATTTCTTTTTTTTCCCCTCTGAGGGGTGGGTACTGAAAAACTGGAAGGTTAAAAAATTCATTAAACCCCCACTCCTCAGCCAAGAGCAGCTTTCCAGGGACAAACAGCCCAAAAAAAAACCACCACCCCCAATTCCTGCAGCCTTTTCGGTTGCCAGCAAAATACCCAAAACCTCCCGAAAGCAGAAACCCTGACAAAAATGAAACTGGGTTTGTGTTGCCGTTGATTTTTTTTTTTTCGCAGGAATGCAAAATCGCTTCCCACCCCGCTCCTGCCTCGAAATGAAACAAAAAATGTACGATGGGGGGGGGGGGGGGCGCGAGCAGCACGGATGCGCTGTTTGTATTTGATCCACGTCTCTTTAATTATGTGCCTTTCGCATATTTAGCGACTGGGATTTTCAAACACGGGCGCTGTGACGATGCTCTGGCTTCCCAAAAATCTCCCTCCTGGCTGGCACTGCCCCGTCCTCCCGGGCACCCCTTGTGCCTGGTCCCCGGCTGCCATCGCCACGGGCCCCGGCTCGTCACCCTCAGCTCCTCTGCTCGCCCTCTCTGGCACGCTCCTCGCCTGCCTGCCTCCACCAATTCAGCCTCTCGCCCCCAAAAAAACAGGCGGCAGAAAAGCCTCGTGCCAGGTGCGTGGGATGCAGGTGGCACCGGTGACGCGGGAGAGGGGACAGCATCCCACCAGCACCGACACCAGCCGTCACAGCCTGGCCGTGGTGATGCCGGCAACGCTGCCCAGCTCACGACACACCTCACCCAGGTGGGCTTCACCCAGGGAGTTTCTTTTGCCCTTTTTTTGCTATTTTTAAGGGCCCGAATGCGCCCCGACCCCCCCAATGCCACCGTGAGCTGGCAGGGCGCTGCCGTCCCCCTTGCAAAGGCAGGGCCTGCAGCCGTTGCACCTGGAGTGTGCCACCCACCGAAGGTCCTCTCCCAGCCGCAGCAGGATTTCACCGCTCAGCATATGTGGAAAACTCATGTGAACGAGTATCGCCTTTACTGAGGGCTGAAGTCCTCTAAGAGAGGGGAAACTGAGGCACAGAGCCAAGCGGGGACTTGCTCACAGTGGCGGCAGCCAAGCTGGGGCTCCAGCCCAGCGCTCCCCAGCAAACCTCCAGGCTCCCCAGCACCCCCGAGTTGGTTCCCACTGCCCAGCACCCCGTGCTCCAGCCCTGGGGAGGATGTGGTCCCCCAGTGCCCCCAAACTGGCACATCCCCATGGCACGGGGACAAGGGCGTCCTCCTGGGGACGCAGCCCGTGAGCCTCTGTCCTGCTACTGGACCTTTATCCCAAGCTTGGCGTGCTGGGGGCTGTGGAGGACAGGGATGGAGGGCAAAAGGGACAGGGATGGAGGGCGAGGGGTGCAAGGATGGAGGATGAAGGGCACAGGGATGGAAGACGACAGGGACAGGGAAGAGGAGTGAGGGGGCTGGGGAGGGAGGATGACTGGGATGAGGGTGGAGGGCAAATGGGACAGGGATGGGGGATGATGGGGCCGGGGATGGAGGGTGAGGTGGACAGGAATGGAGGATGACAAGGATGGGGACGGAAGGCAAGGGGGACAGGGATGGAGGGCGAGGGGGGCAGGATAGAGGGCAAGGTAGGTGGGGGATGGCGGCCCCAGGGGACAGGGACGGATAGCAAGGGGACAGGGTGGAAAGCCCGCCTGCGAACAGCAGCGCTGCCTCCGGTCTCCGCCTGCCAGAACCGGTGCCAAAATCTTCCCCGCCATGCCGGGCACGAGGCTCCTGCAGCAGGGTCTGCGCTGCCTCCTCCCCGGCCAGGGAGCTCATCCGGGACCTGTGCCCAGCTCCAGGCAGAGGCATGGGGCTGGGAACAACTTGGGGGAGGCAGTGGGGGTACACGGGACGTCGAGGTGATGCTGGGCAGCCTGACCCTGCGGCGGTGAAGGGGGGGTCACGCAGGTTCATGGCCCCCCCCCACACCCGGGTGGCAGCGGGGCACTATGGGACAGCAGCTGGAGGGCTGCCAAGGCTGCGTGAGCGGGAGACGAGTCCCAACAGCCTCCGGAGCACAAACACGCTCCAAAATACCCAACCCCAACCCGAACGCCCCCCAGCCTGGCCGCTGCCATCCAAGTGGGTTACAGAGCTGGCGCTCGCTTGTCACCTCCTCGGCACCGGGTGCAGGGCGTCTTCTGGTGGAGGGGATCCAAATCCGGCCAGATACTGCAGTGGGAGCCCCACACCTTGGTGACACCCCTAATTTCAGGGAGGGGGCTGGATTTCTTCAGCCACCGGGACGGGGGAACCTAGTGGGACCCAGCAGTGGGAAGCTGGACGAGCTCCTCTGGGTGCTATGCTGGGAGACCCACCCCCTTCCCCGCCCCCCCCCCACAGCAAGCTGGGGTCAGGCTGGCACAAACCCCTTTTTTTTTTTTCGAAACCAGTTTGCTCCCTTGGCCCTGACGGTGCCATCAAGCGAAGCTCGAGCAGCCGGCATTTTTTTGGGTGCCGACCTCTGAGAGCATGCCCACCACGCCTGGGGTCAGAGTGACCCACCGCCATGCTCGGCTGCCTGCCGCGGGCTGCCCTGGGGGCATGGGGCTCTGCCCGCGCCCAGACAAGCCCAGGGGACACGGCACCCCCTTGTCCCCCAGCTGGGGGGGCCACGGGACTCCCCATCTTCCCAGCTGCAAAAGCCTTAAGTCCCAAAAAGGGGGTGTCCCGAGCCGCACGTAGCCCTCCGCCGGCCTCTGCCGCCCATTAATTGAGGCTCTGTCTGTGTTAATTTTTAACCCCAGCTGTCTCCCACATGGCGGGCGCTGGCCGCAGTGGCTCACACTGGCCCCGCTTCCCAGGGACGTGCCGCAGCCGCTCGGCAGTGCAGACACCAGCCACCCCTTCCTGGAAAGAGCTGGGGGGGCGGGGGGGACGACAACGACACACGAGCCCCCGCTGCCCACGGGGTTGCTGGGTGGTTCCTGTCCCTCGTGGGAGCCCAGCCTGCGTCCCCGGAGGGCTCGGGGAGGGGGACGCGGGTGCAGGGCAGGCATGTGGCACCAGCCTTTGCAGCTGGGGCGGGGGCACGGTCCGGGCTGTCCCCCCAGCTTCTCTGCAAACGGCAGCAGCCGCTGCCCGGGAATGTCCTGGCAGGAGGGACCCGGGCCTCAAAGCAAACAGACGCCGCGCCGGCGGTTGGGAGAAGGGCAGGAAGCCGTTTTCCCTCTGCCCTCTCCCACCCCAGCGGGGGAGCCGCGGGGGCTAGCAAGCATCCCCCAGCCCACAGCAAGGAGGCGAGGCAAGATCCCCACCCACATCAGCCTTTTCTGGGGGCTGAGGAGCTGCTCACATGGTGCCAAGGGACACCACGGCCATCCGGGTGCCCCGGACACGCAGCCTTCGCCAGGAGAAGGGCGAGTGGGCGCCTTGGGTCTCTGCCGTGGGGCCGGGGGCCGGGTGGGCTACTGGGCGAGCAGGCGTAGCTGCAGGCACGCCTACGTGCCAGGCGGCAGGAGAGCCACGAGGACACTCGAGCTGCAGCGTTTCCACCTCCGGGGACCCTGGCAGGCGTTGGGGTTTTTTTTTGAGCCGGGGATTCGCCTGGAATTCAGACGCCCACGTGGTCCAAAATAGCCTCGCTCCAACATCCGGAGCGCCCTGCAAAAGCCATCTGCCTGCGCAGGCAGGGCAGGCAGCCGCGGGGCTGGGGCACGTCGGCGCAGCTCGGATCCCTTCCTGGTGGCTCCTGCTGCCTACGTCTGCTGCTGGGGTTTTATGGAAGCGGTACCCGAGCCCTGCCAACGAGAGAGGGACAGGCAAGCGCTGTGATGCATGGCTAGGCAGGGGACACTGGTCCTGGGTCACATTAACAAGGGAGCTCTCCTAGCGCCTGCAGATTTTTGGCTCACCCCAAACTGCTGCTCAGCAGCCAGGCCTGGGAAAGACACTAGCGACATGAAAATGCCCGTTCTCAGACCAGGGTGGTTGCCCGTCAGGTGGGAGCTGAAATGCAGAGCAAGCCAGACTCAGGGGGGCAATTATTCCTGCTCCACTTGTGTCCTCCCGCATTTCATCTCCTGGCCAGCCCTGTGTTGCCATCTTGAATCCAGCATCAGTCCCGTGGTGGGACAGGGTCCTTCAGCCCCAGCACCCAGCACAAGAGGGCACCTGCTTGACCTGGTCCCTCCTCATAAGCCCCCACTGCCAGGACCGCAGGGCCAGGTGGGGCTTTCCAAACCACTTCTGCTTGCAGCAGCCGTCCACCCAAACATGCAAACATACGTGGGTCAGGGCAACCGCGATTTTAAAAGAAGACGTGCGAGTTAAATGATTTCCCTGGGAAATATCAGAAGTTACTTATGGCAAGAGCTAATTTGGGCATGCTTGAGTTAGGAGCCGTGGAGAAACAACCATCAAAACTGTGCTGGCCTCCTCCTCGCCAGTACGGCAGCCAGGACATCACCTTCTGCCCAGCACACCAGCCTCCACGCTGCCTGCACCCCTGGTCTCGCCCTTACGCCCTCCCGGCGGGCAGCCTCAGCAGGGGTCTGGGTTCCTGGGGATGGTTGCGAGTCTCGTCTGAGCATGTTTGTGTTTTACCGAAGGTCACGGAGAAGCAATGGCCTGGAGCCTGCAGAGTAAGACCTGGCTCACGGCAGCACCCCTCCAGACACGTTGGTGTACACGGGCCAGCAGCCAGCAACGTCCATGGGCAGAGGAGGAGATGACCTCTGGATTGCCTAAGCAGTGGGCCATCCCCATTTTACAGGGAACACTTTGCACCACGGCAGGTCCCAGTTTGGGGGAGCTGGCCCGTCGGGAGCCCTGGGAGCAGAGCCGCTTGCCGGCAAGGACACCAGCCTGGGGGGATGCTCTGAAGACGTGAATCTCTCAGGAGCCCCAGAAGCACAGTAACTTCAGAGCAGGGTTTAACCCTAAGGGTCATGAGGCTCCCCATGAAAATCCCCATTGTCCGTCGCATTCCTGCAGAGGCAGGTCGGGTCACCACACTGAATGCCCAGGCTGCACCTTGCTTGCAAGCAAGAAAGTCTGGGTGAGGCTGAGATGGTCTGGCAGACAAAGGACGCTCTGTCACCTCCCACAGTCACGAGGCCTCTGGGAAAATGCGCGCAGTGGGTCCCTTCGCTGTGAGATCTGCCCGGACACATTTCTCTCCATTTCACTTCCCCTCTTCCCAGCAGCGCTGCTGCAGCTGAGCCTTGACCGAGACACCACTGACAGAGGGGCCGTGGACGTGAGCTGTGCGCTCCCTTCTTGCAGCAAGGACTCTCAGACACTACCGTCTCTGCTCGGGTTGGGCTCCTTTGCCCAGCTCCACCATTTTAGACCTGAGGAGCAATCACCCCCTGACTCTTACGTGCTGTAGCAGTGCCCCAAACCCACTACACTCCTCTCTGCTCCCATTTACTGCCCGTAAAAGACATCAGCAGCAATGTGTGATCAATGCTATTGAAAGAAGCTGACAGATCTGACTCTACGGGTATAGGAAGCTGTCCCCCCTTGATCACCTAAACACCATCCATCATCCAGGCTGATGCCACCTCTGCACTGATCTGCAGCCTTTAATGGATTGGAAGATGTCAAAAGGACCCGTTATGTCCAGATGACTCTTCCTCCAGAAAGGAAGCTTAGGGGCTGAGCAATAACTGTGTGTCTCTCACATCACACCCTTAACCACCTAAGAAACCTCCAGGATAGCTCTCCTCACTTCAAGGGACCCTTCAACATCAGAGTTCAACTACAAGGCCAGCACCAAACTCTTGGGCAAGCTGAGATGTGCAAGGGTCCCGTTAAGGTCTTCTGGGTGACGCCTTGCATAGCCACCTGAAAGGCAGGAGCCAGCGCTCACCCGCTCTCCTGCTGTCACAGGAGTTGCCTCTTCACCAGGAAGCTGTTTGTGACCCAGCTGGGAACACTGGTCCTGTCTGGGGACGGGCCAGACGGGCTCCCGGTGCTCCCAGCCAGCTGCTCCTCCCCACTGCCCCATCCCACCTTGCTGCTCTCCTCTGCTGAAGGCTTCCCTGCACTCGCACACTCCCCACACTCAGGGGGGCCTCTGCAGCTCCCCAGGAATGTCTGGTATCGAAAGCCCCAGCGGATGGAGAAGAGCTAAGCTTGAAGCTCCAACTTGTAGCTCCATTTCTTCCGGGGCAAACACAACCCAAGAAATCACGGCAAAGAGCCAGCCTAGAGTTGGATGGGAACAGACCACCATCTCCTTACCTAGGAAGACCAACTGGACTTGTCAAGAGGAAAGAAATTCATCTACATCTCACACATATGGTCTCATCCTAATGGATATGTATGAGCATAAGGGAAGAAGAATAACCTTCTGGTTAGGCTAAGGGCTTGGCAGTTGAGATTTCGCGATGCTATTCTCAGCGCTGTCCACACCTTGCTCCAAAGCCTCGGAAAACTCTTTACCCATCCTCAGGCCTCACGTTTCCATCTGGAAACATAACATGGCCGACACCTATTTTGTGCTCGCCACGAAGGAGAAAGGAGGGACATTTGAGATGCGTCTCTCTCCTCGGGCGACTCTTGTTTCCAGTTAAAGAGAGTGGGCAGGAGAGATGGGAAGAATAAAGAGCCACAAGGCTCTGCCGGGAAGGCTCCAGCACTGCTCCTGGCATCCCAAGGCTGCCTGGAAAACTTAAACCCTGGGTGGAAAGAGGGAAAAACGTCCTTTCCCAGCAGGCCAGGGCAGCACAACTCGTCACTTCTAATAGCCCAGAGCGATCTGGAGCTATCAGAGATCGCTTTCGTCCACGTGACCCGGCCCCAGATGCTTCCTGGGCTCACTGTGTACCAGGAGGAACGCACCGACGCGCACCACCCAAGCTGGGGAGAGCTCCCAGGACCACCTGCCAGGCTGCCGGGCAGGCAGAAGGCAACGGGCCGGCGGTGGAAACCCATCGGTTGTCAGCAAACATGCGCCTAGAAGCCTGCTGCTGCCTGCTCGAGGAAGGATGGTGCTCGTCACCGGGACCCGCGGCGGCCGGTGGCCTTGCCTGAAGTGCTCCAGAGGATGAGGTGCTCCAGGGGCCCCGAGGTGCTCCAGGGGCCCGCAGCACATGGCCAGGCCACATGGGAGATTTCAACAGCTTTCCGGAGGCAGACGAGGTGTCTCCCCACCAGTTCCCCATTGCTGGGAGACTTGGTGTCTAGCAGTGCCCGTGCTGGGCAGCGTCACCCACCTCCAGCCTGGCATGGGCTGGAGCTCCCAGCCCCATGGTCGCCGCAGCCCCGTGGGTGGACCAAGGGTGTCCCTCCTCATCCTGCCTCCTCCAGTCCCCATGCTCCCCCGATCTGGCGCTGCCTGGGACCCCGTTCCCCGGATGGATGCCAGCATGGGCTCCCTCCTCCATCTCCTCCTCCTCCCCCTCATCCTCCCGTGGGGCACTTCTGCAGGAGCCCCAGCCCTGCAAGGAGAACACAGAGCAGCCGGAGCAGCCGTAAATCCTTCCCTGCAGCCCAGGGCTCTGCCAAACTCTCCCTTCCACCCAAATTTATGGAAAAGCAGGTCCCTGCCAGCGAAGCACAGCACAATCGCGAGGTAGAACAGGCGGTGCTCGCTGGCTGCAGAAAAGGCTCCTGCAGCCGCCTCTGCGGACAGCCCTTCTCTTTCGCTTCCTCAGGCTGTCACCCTCGGTGGCCTGGGGACGGACACAACCCTGCACAGCCGAAGCACCCATGGCACAGCTTGCCTTCCCCCATCCCGCTCCCCCAGGAACCCCAGCCACAGGCATGGGTACAGGGTCCCGAAGCAAGGGAGACCCTGCACGGATGGGCACAGATGAGCCCAACCACCACCTTGTGTCTCCCCCTTCCCCCCTGTGCCCCCGCGGACTGGCAGAGGGGGGATCCCAGATGTAGGTGGGGGAAGACAAAGGGTTTGGGGAGGGAGGCAAGAGCTAGAAGCTGAGCATCACCGGGGATTTCATCACGGTAGCAAAGGTCAGCCACGTGCCAGCCCTTTCCTCCGCTGTCACGGCAGAGGTAGAGCTGATGGTAGACCCGAGTATTTGCATTTCCTGATGGCTGCGTGCTGAAATTTGCAGTCTTAATGGTGCATTAATGCTGGCTCCTGCATTTCATTACTTCTGAGAGAGAGAAAAGGCACAAAGCAAAAATAAAAATTCCCCTCAACTTGGCTGGGTGAGCCTGGCCACTGAGTGCTTGCTCCTGCCAGCCACCCGCACACACGGCTGCAAGCCGGCCCCCGGCCACGAGCCACACATCTGCAGAATTCCCGTCACAAAACGTCACACCTTTCCTTCATTTATCCCTAACCCCGGGATGCCCCTTCCTGGGTACGGTGGAGCCTGGAGCCCACATGGCCCCCAGCCAGCCGCCCTCCCAGCTGGGCTCCCTGGGGACACCCCTGCAAACACAGAGATGCTTTGGAGAGGCGACTCCTCGGCCACCTTCCCGTTTCACGTCCTGCGCTGCACAGGTCAGGGAATTCACTATAATTTTTGCCCAAATCAGACTTGGCTGCTGCTTCTTTGCCGCAGCCTGGACACAAATTTCTGGGCCTGAGCTTAAGCGTAAAGCACTTGGAAACCTCTCTGGCCTGAAAGCACAGGGAAGAGGGGCAGCCAAGGCTTGCGCAGGAGAGCAGGAGGGAGCAAGCGCAGCACAAGCACCGGTGCTGGAGGTGGCTGAAAGGAGGGATCAGGCAGGAGGGAACCTCCTGGATGCTCAGCGTGGGCCAGAGCAAAGCTCTGCTGGTCACGCTCTCTGCAACGTGCTTGTTTGGGGTGAGTTTCGGGGTGTCCAGCACGCCAATGGCCAGCACCCTCTGATTCCCTCAGGACTTTGCCTCCCGCATGCGTCCAAGCCCAACCAAGGGCACGCCGATGAAGTCAAATAGCCCAGGGCACACGGAGGAGAGCACCTGGGCAGCAGCGCAGCATCTCCTGTGGCCTTCAGGTCTGCAAACCTCTGTGTCTCTACCCGCTTCGACCTTGAGATCCACCATCAGCAGGGTGTGGTACCTTTCCATCCTCTCCCTTGTTTGAGACTCATGAAGGTCTCAGCCGTCAACACCGGGCAAGGGTGGGAGAAGTAGGCTGGCTGAATGTGACTCCGAAATCCCCAAAAAACCAACCCCGGGCACAGGCTCTCCAGACCCTCCATAACCCTACTTGAAAGCAACTGGCCAGAGCTGACCCCAGCACCTCCGTCTGAGCAGCCTCACACTGTCCCCCAAGCCGGGGAGGACCGTTCGTCACCCCTATGGCATCTGGGGTGCATCGATGCAGGGGTCCCCTCCTGCGTTCACCCCCACCGCGGGGTGACTTTCCTGATGCCCAGCCTGAAATTCCTGCTTGCTCTCCCGAACCTGGTTTCCATCTGCATGGCCAGCCGGCAGCCCCCTCCTGCCCAGGCAGGCCTGCCCTGCCTTTCCTGGCCATAAAAACAACGGGGCAGTGGAAATATTTCGGAAACACCTTTTACAGTTCTCTAGACAGGGCTGTAGTTAACCCCTAAAGGAGCTGGCTGCCATCAGGAAAAACAATTTCATTCCAGCCAAATTATTTCACAGGAAAAGGCTGATTTTGGTGCCGTTTTTAACACAGATGACTTCAGCATCATTCCCTTGGACTCTGCCATCTTTTCCTGTTCTCACGTTCTGCAACGACCCGGTGCTCTGGCATTACCTGGATCAAACATTTTCCCTCGCTCCACATTCAGCAGTTTCGGTTCCTCGGGGTTTCTCTCTCGAACTGCCCTGTCTCGCTGGACTGTGGCGCTGCTCCGTCACGGCTCAGGTTCGGGAGGCCCTGCTGAAACCCAGCCCCTGCTACTGCCCTCCGGCTATTTTCAAAGGCGCCTACAGAACATTAGGTCACAGCGACTAAAATAGCAGATTCTGGTCCAAATAGGGGCGATGAGCACATTCTGCCCAGCCCTTGCCCAGGTCCCAAGCATCCGAGCTCCTCCTGGCCGGGAGCACTGTCACAGCTCAGAGCAGGTACCCAGCCACCCCGTGGGCGCCGGTGCCACCCGACCACGGGGTAGCTCATGACAGCTTTGGCTTTCAAGAGCGTTTCCTCTCCACTTCATGCCTGGTCAGGATGAGACCCTCCACAGCCAACTGGGGACCTCCACTGGAGTCCAGGCACAGCAGGATGGGAGGGACACAACCCTCCACAGTGGGGCAAAAGGGAGGGTTTGGGGCTCAGACACTCCTGGGGTCCTTTTGCTCTGCACGAACCACACAGATGATGTCTGAGAGGGTTGAAGCCAGTAAGCTCGGCCCATCGCAGCTCCTCGTGCTGCTCGGGCACCAGCAGCGCTGACCTCCGGCACGTCCCAGCCCCCTTGGCCACTCCTGGAGACGGCGGTGCCAGGACGTGACATTCCCGTCGTTTTATCTTCACACATGGGCAGTTCTCAACAAGGGCCTCGCTCTGCCCACAGCAAAGGCCAGGCTCTCCCACCACCTGGCACGTAAGCCGGGACGGGGGCAACGCGGGGCTGAGAGTACACGTGTCCTACACGCAGCCAGGAGAAGGGTCACCCGGTCCCTAGCACCTGGCTCGAGCCCACCAGCAAGGTCCCCGGGAAGGGACAAATGCTGCCTGGAGGCGGAAACCAGGTTCCTTCAAGCAATGCCCTGGCTGTGGGGTCAGATTTATGGGTCCCAGAGCAGCTGGGTCCTCATCGCAGGAGCAGTGCTTTGGTGGTGCTTTGGCCACTGCGCACTCTCTCCTGGGCCAGTCTGGGGATGGGCGCAGAGACCGTCCCGACAAGGACCCTGTCTACACATGGCAGCAGCAGGTTCTAGAAGCTGCCCTGAGCTCTCCAGGCGTGAATGACCTCCTGGAAGGGGACCGCCGTGTGCCCTAGCAGGTGCTCCGCGGAGATCTGGCAGCTGACACTCGCTCCTGTTCACAGACGATCCCAAATACCCATCGCCAACAAGGTTCTGAGGAGGACATCGTCTCTGTCCCCTGCTCCCTGCCTCCCGGCTGGACCATCTCCTCGTGCTCAGGTTGGTGCCCTGGGAGACTTTCCACTAACCGCTCCCTCCTTCCTGAGGGCTCAGCGTCCTCAACGGGTGCTTCAGAGGCAATCAAAAATTGCTATTTTTTTGCCTCTGGGAAAATTCAGCAGCAATTCAGAAAAGAGCCTGGGATTCGGGCCATCTCCATTTGACATCAGTTACCACCGTGTCACACATGGCTTGACTGAGTCCCTAAATCATCCCGTGCCTCAGTTTCCCACCTTTATAAACCAGAGAGGCCATTCCTTTAGTTGTCTCATTCTTAATTCTCCCTTTGCAAACCCTCTAGGGCAGAGGCTCCCCCTCATCATGGGGACTGGCAGCATCCTGGCTGCAGAAATGAAACTTTCGGGCATCTCACTGTAGTGGGGCAATCTGTCTGCATTTGAGGAATGGTCCTACGCTCATCCAGAGTGAGGGCTGGGCTTCCTTCATTCGATTACTTGGCACTGCAATTTGCTTTCCCCTTTTAAAAATGCACAGACTGTGGGTTTCCAGCAGCTGCTTTGGGAAAGGGGCTCAGCAGGGAGGCAAGGACAGAGGGGGTGTTCCCCGGGGCTCGGCTGCCCCAGGAAGGAGGAGAAAAGGCACCACCGCCAGCCAGGCTGGGGCTGCAAGGGTGGCAGGCACCCGGAGGGCCTGCTGGGACTGGTGAACTTTGGGGAGGTGGGGTTGTCCCCCAGCATCCCAGTCGCTCCTGGAACCAGGAGAGGGTTTGCAAGGCACTGAGTCGCTCCAGCCCTTCAAAAAAACCAGTATTTCCCTCAGTGCATCTGTGCCTTTGTAAACGGCAGGGCCAGAAGATGTGCGGACAGCCCTCATGAACGCTGCTTCCAGTTCCGTTTCCCTCCCTTTCCTCTCCAGCCTCGGCTGAAAACCATCTCCTCCCACCTCCGTGGGCCCTCCCAGCGCCCACAGCTCATGGAGCCTGGACCCACGGTCCCTCAGAGAGCCCCTGCAGCAAGGGCAGAGCAAGGCGATGGGTGCTCAGGGTTCAGGGGAGCTGCCTGAGGCTGCTCACACTGCTCAGCTTCCCAAGGGACACCAGACACGCAAGGACCTCCACGCCCAGGAGAGCATCTCCCGCCTCTTCCCCTGCACCTGTACGAGGTGAGGGGGAGATGCCGCGGCTCTGCATGGCGGTCAGCACCCCCAGCCGGGGGTCCCAGGGGAGGATGCCCAAGGGAGCGGCGTGGACTTTGCCCCCTGCAGCCGGGCTCACTGCTAGCTCCAGGCTCAGGAGCCCTGGCCCTGTTGGACCTCATGTCGCTTCCCCAAAATTACACACGCACACGCACATGCACTTTGGGAAGGGCAAAGGTCTCAGCTCCTGCTGAGGCACAGGGGAGGTTCGGCGTGTCCTGATGGGATGCGTCAGGGGAGATGGGAAACCATCTGCCCTCCCTGAAACTGGGAGCAAAGTGGGGAACCGCCCCCTGAATTTGGTGAATCCCAGATCTCACCTCCCATCGCTGGTGGTCTGAGACCTGGAGCCCCCACAGGGAGGGATCAGCAGGCTTCAACGGTAAGGGGCTGCCCGGCAGCAAAGCCTTCCTTTCCCAGAAGCCGATCCCCGAGGGCACCACTGGCCCATCCCCACCGTAGGGACATCCCGGCTGCGTCGGAGGGGAGGCAGAGGCAGAGCCCCCCTGTCCCCCGTGGAACAGGGATGGAGGAACTGGCAGAGTTGCCATGGAGATCTTCTCCCTAGCAGATGCTCTGGGCAGGTGCAAGAAGAGGCTCTGCCCCCCTCGCTGTGCGGCACAATGCCAGCCGGATCCTGCAGAAACAGGAAGCCTCTGCAACCGCCCGCCTGCCAGCCCAACGGCCACCACCACTGCCACCACCGCCACCGGCCTCCCGGCGAGCAGGTGGGGGCAGCCGGGCCCCCCGCCAGCATCAGTGCGGGGAAACTGAGTCACCTGCCCGAGCTACCCCGAGGTCCTGGCTTCACCTCTCCTGG
Organism: Sagittarius serpentarius; assembly: GCA_034782735.1. Classification (NCBI taxonomy): domain Eukaryota; kingdom Metazoa; phylum Chordata; class Aves; order Accipitriformes; family Sagittariidae; genus Sagittarius; species Sagittarius serpentarius. Next base: position 805,089 of record JAVKLA010000042.1, read on the forward strand.
CCCCAGCCATGTGTGACGATGGCACATCGGGGGTGCTCCCGCCCACCCTTGGGACCCGCCACCCCCCCTCACTGCCTGCCTTGGCTGTCGCCCATTGCCTTCTCGCTGAGAAGACTGGTTGCACGCAGCACTTACCCAATAGACTATATGATCTATAGGGGCCCCCCCGACTCTGCCGCGGTGCTGGCGTGGTCCCGCGTGGGCAATCCCACGTAAGGCAGCCTGCCTCCAGGACCGGAGGGGCACTGCTGGCCTCGGGGAGCAACAGCACGGGGCAGCCCAGCAGGAGACAGGTGATACCAGCCCAGGCTTGAGGTCCATCGGTGGGGACAGGTGCTCCACGGCTCTGAACGCATCCCGGGAGCCCCCAGCTTCCCACCTTCCCTGCTGCTCCCAGCACTCCTCCCTCTCCCCGGCCCCTCCAGCTACTCGCTGCTCCTTAAAACCGTCCTCTGAAGTTCTCAGTGCCGTGGCACTAGAGACTCAAAAATCCCCCTTCCCTGGCTTTTTCACAAAGGGTGCCTCAAAAAAGGCATCACCGGTGCTCTCATCTTAACATACAGGGGAAGCACAGCTCCTCCAGCGGGACCTTTATTAGGAGCTTATTTCAAATCAGGCTCTGGCCAGCCTTGTTTTTCAACTGTTTGCGTTGCCGGTTGTAAAGCGGTTGAGGCGAGCAGCGGGAGGGTTTCGAAAGCGTTACCCACACAATCAAAAGCTGCTCTATTAAGTCGGTGGCGAGCGTTTCCGTGGTAAGCAAAAGTCGCCGGTTTGTGTACCTAGCGCAAAGGCTGCGTTTCAAAACATGCTCGGGTCGCTCTCCTGCTTGCGCCGAGAACCAAGGAGGAGATAATGGAGGCAGTGTTTGGACATATTTCGGCGCTATCACGGAAATAACGCAAGCCGGCAATCCTCCTGCAGCTGCACGACGGCCGCGGCACCCTACTGGCGCCACCGGCACTTGAGGGGGGACTGCAGGCCTGGCCATGCTGCGGGGGCCGCTGGGATAAAGCCGGGCGAAGCCCCCAGCTCCGCAGGTCGGTCCCCCTCCTGAAATCCCAAAGGCATTAAGGGCGGTGGGGTACTGCTGCGCCCGTCCTGGCAGCCCAGGGACAGCAGATGTGTTTGCTGCTTGCACCCAGTTAACCACGGGCGGTGGGTGGCACTTGCGCCCTTGGGACAGGCTCTCGAGGTGGCAGCACTGGGCGGGTGCAGGAGCAGTCCCTCACGGCTGCTAAGGGGACCGAGCTGCAGTGTCGGCGTCCTGGGGGCACACGTACAGTTTCCCAGGCATCTGCTGGCACAGGGAGCAAGTGGGAAGGGCAGCAGGGTGGGGCGCTGGGTGGGATTGGGGGGGGGGGCAGTGTGGGAGTAGTGGCGTAGGGTGTTGGCTGCGGGTGTAGGGTGATGCTGCGGGATGGTGGTGCAGCGTAGGGCGGCAGCTCGGTGCCCGGTGCAGCGGTGCCCACCGTGATGCCCGCTGCGGTGCAGCGCCCAGTGCGTTGCGGTGGTTATGCCCGGTGTGGTTACGCCTGGTGCAGTGCAGCCTGCTGCAGTGCCCGCTGCAGTGATGCCCAGTGTGGTACCTGGTGCCACGGTGCCCAGTGCAGCGCCCGGTGTGTCAGTGCCCGGTGCAGTGCCCAGCACGGCACTGCCTAGTTTGGTGCTGGTGTGGTGCTGCCTGGCACTATGCCTGGTTCAGTGCCCGGTTCAGTGCCTGGTGTGGCAGTACCTGGTTTGGTGCTGCCACGGTGCTGCCCAGCACGGTGCCCAGTTAGGTTTTGTGCCCAGCACAAAAGCCTGGTTAAGTATCTGGTTCGGTGCTGCCTGGTTCAGTGCCAGCATGGTTCTGCCTGGTGGGGTGCCTGGTTGGGTGCCTGGCACGATGCTGCCCGCCCTGACGCCCTGTTCAGTGCCTGCTTCAGCAGTGCCAGCTTCGTTGCCTGGTTTGGTGCCCGGCCCAGCGCTGCTTGCTGCAGTGCCTGGTTCTTTGCCTGGTTTAGTGCCCGGTTTGGTGCCCAGTGCAGCACGTGGTGCAGCAGTGCCTGGTTCAGTGCCTGATACAGTGCTGTCCAGCCTGGCGCCCACTTCTTTTGCGTGGTTCGGTAGCCGGTTCAGTGCCCACTGCAGCGGTGCCTGGTTCTGTTTCTGCTCTGGAGCCCGTTTGTTTGCCCAGTCCGGTACCCGGTTCAGCGCCCCGTTGGGTGCCCAGTTGTTTACCCAGCCTGGTACCCGGTTGGGTGCCTGGTTGTTTAACCAGTCCGGTACCTGGCTGGGCACCCAGGTGGGTGCCTGGTTGTTTGTCCAGTCCTGTATGCGGCTGGACACGCGGTTGTGTGCCTGGTTGTTTAACCAGTCCGATATCCGTTTGGGTGTCCCGTTGTTTGCCCAGTCCAGTGCCTGGTTGAGCACCCGGTTGTTTATCCAGTCTGGTACCCGGTTGGGTGCCCGGTTGTTTAACCAGCCCAGTACCCGTTTGGGTGCCCCGTTGTTTGCCCAGTCCGGTACCAGGGCCCTGCTGGGCGCCCGGTTGTTTGCCTGCCCGGTTGTTTACCCAGTCCGGTACCCGGCTGGGCGCCCGGTTGTGTGCCCCGTCCGGCACCCGCTTGGGCGCCGGGCTCGGGTGCCCGGCTGGGAGCCCGGCGCCGCGCCCAGCCCGCCGCCGGCCCGGCCGCCCGGTTGTTCGCCCGCTCCC
>JAVKLA010000042.1:807883-820122 GCA_034782735.1 Sagittarius serpentarius
GGGAACCTGCCCCCCCCCCCCGCCCCCGCCAAGCCCGGGGACGGGGTGGCGTTGGGGGGAAGGGTGCGCGGCCACCGGCACCGGGCAGGGGAATACACACCAAGAGCCCAGCCCCAGGGATGTCCTGCCAGGCCCGGGAGGACCTGCCTGGGGGGCTGGGGGGTTGGGGGGGACACACGGGTCCCCGAGACTCTGGGAGCCGGCAGCGGGTTTTGCTGGGGTGACACTGCCCCGTCACCGTCTCCTTGTGACCCAGTGGGACACAGACTGATGGGATCAGCCCCGTACCCCAAACCCAGCCTGGGCCATCCCCATGTCCTCCTAGGTCCTTCCTCCCGCAGAAGGCGGCGGCTGGGACATTTCACTTGGGGTCTCGCCCTCCCCCAATTCACGGAGCCGTTTCAGACGCGGCAGCAGGATCCGTCCCTCCCGCTGGTCTCGTTCCGTTCCGTAACCGTGGGCCTCGCAGCTCCTTGCAGGTGTCTCCACCGCCAGGTACAAAGAGCTCCACGACCGGCCACCGGCGTTGGGGCAAGGACCGGAGCTGTTGTGCCCATGCAGACCCCCACGCTCGCCCCATCCCTGCCAGCTCTGAGCATCTGCCGTCCCCAGAGCTGGCGAGGGCTTTGCTCCGGCTGCTGCTTTCAGGCTGCTGCACAGGGGACGCTGCCCAAAGTTTCCTTCCTGGCGGCAGGGAAACCTTTTTTAATATAGGAAACCAAAGAGGCTGGCTCATAGTGCACATGCGCCAGGGCCAGCGCAGCCCAGCTCACCGCTTGCAACCGCCCGGGAGGGATGGCTGTGTCTCTGCCCTTTATCTTTCCCAGCCAGTGCCGGATTTGCAGGGCCACAAACCCAACGGCGGTGTAAAACGACGGTGTCGGACATCGCAGCAGCATCTCCCTGTCTGCCTCGGGGTGGGGGGATGCACCGAAATCATGCGGTGCGGGATGACGGCTGTCCCTCAGCGCTGGGAGAGCTACTTTTTTCCGAGAGTGCCTTTAATTAATGGCAGAAGGAGCTGATGGGGCGGCTCGGTGAGGGCGTAGGGAGGGTTTTAGCCTGGGAGCTGGCAGCTCCCCACGGACACCCCCTCCCCTGTGCAGGCAGCCCCTGGCCGCTGCCTGATCTGAAGTCACTGGGTGACAGCGGGACCAAAGTTTCACCAGGTTTCGGTCTCGTTTTACAGTGATTTTAATAATAATGCCGAAGGAGCCTCTTGCAGCAGGCACCCTGGGGGAGACTGATCACCTGCTGGATTGGGGGCGGGGGGAGATTTAAAATCTGGGGACTGAAAACACTTGGGAAGAAAGAAAAAAAGTCTGCTGAATAAAATGATAAATCACACTCCTGGGTTCAGTCTCCTTCACTTTTTGCACCCGTGGCATTAGCAGGCGGGCTGGGGAGGAAGCCAGGCCGTATCTAGAGCTCTTTGCATCAGGGGAGGCATAGGCCCACCTTTCCCTAATTTTTTTTTTTTTTTAAAAAGGAAAAGAAAAAAATCCCTGTATTCGGCAACTCCTGCATGTTTCAAGTTAGACTTTCACAGCTATTTAACACCTGGTTACAGCTTTTGCAGCAGAACCGATGGTACTCCACGCTCCGCGCCCGCTTCGCATGGCGGGATCTCCCCCCTTCCCGCAGGCAGGGAAGAGCCTGATTTATTTCTCCGCTATCAGGCAGGGATTTAAGGCAGGAGGTGCTTTGCCTGACTTCGGCGGGGGCTTTCCCCTGGCCCTGCCCGGCGGGGTGAAGCCCCAGCTCTCCCCCCAGCTCGCACCCAGCGCCGCTGCTAACCCGGTCCAGCTGCCATTACCGTCGGGTGGGAATCGACTCAAGTCCTTAAACCCCAAGAGTTAATCAAAGTGCTTTGAATATGTAAATGCTGAGTATTGTTTATCATTGCCTAGAGCTGATACAGCAGTTTTCCTGCTCAAAGCCCCGTTCAGATGGTAGCTCATGAAAATTCGCAACAGCCTCACAAATAGGTGATGGGTATTATTACCCCCCCCCCCCCCGCCCCCTGTCTTCCAAATGAGCAAACGGGGGAAGAGCCATCGAGTGATGTTCCCCGTGGCAGCGGGGAACCGACGGAGGCCGGTGAGGTGCTCGGGAGGAGGTGGTGGTCCGCCCCACCGGGTGTAAATCAGCGCTCTCCCCTCCACCACTTGCCTCGGTTCCTCTGGCTGAACATTTGTCCCTTGCTGCCCAGCCTCCAGACGGCGTTTGGTAATGCAGCCAGCGATGGCTGGGTGTGATGCTCGCTTAAATATACACACTGCAGGCTCTGGGCAGATAAATCTGCGCAGGCAAAATGCAATTTTCCATGAGGCTTTTCTGCAAGGCCTCCAGCAACAAGCGCTCTGTAAATTAATAAAACAACACACTTGACCAGGAACATGTAGCATATGTGGGGGTCCGGGGGAGCGAGGACAAGCGAGAGGACCACACACCCCGCGGGGAGCCCGACACCTGCCAAGGTGGATCGCCGAGGTGGATCACCGAGGTGGATCACCGAGTTGGTCTTGGCAGGGCTCCCCAGGCACCTGCATCCTCGGCAGGCAGGGCAGGGGCAGGCAGGCCCGGGGCTGGCTTTCTGCCCTCGCTGGGATGGCGGGGGGGAAGGCATGGACTCCCCCATCACTCAGCTCCCCCCGGTAAGGGCACTGTAGAGGGGACCCTGGGGCTGGAGACCTCGGCTCACTTCACACCCGTCGGTATCACCGGGGTTCATCCCATGGTGCTTCCCACCAGGTTCCTGCAGGTCAACCCGTCGACGCCAACACCTGGAAGAGTTTTTGCCGTCAACCCGAGCCGGGTGGGCCGAGAACATGCCCCAGTTTTGGGTTCCCCTTGTGCAGGGCAGCTGACCCTGGAGGTCCAGGGCAGCTTCCTGCATCACGAGCCGTGCCTGCAGCAGAGCTGCCAACCTCAGGGGAGGCTGGGGGACAGCTGGGAGCAGGACGTGTCTCAGCCAGCCAAATTTAATCCTCCTACGTTAGCAAGGCTTAAAATAGGCTCCCTGCAGCATCGATGAGGGTGGTGGAGTTGGCCTACTCCAGCCCTCCCAAGTATTTTGGGGAAGCAGGGATGGCTGTATTGCAGACAAGCACAGCTGGGCGAAACTGTGCCGTGCTGCTAGGGCGTCCTTTGCCGAAGCCATCCGGGGAATTAAACACACCTTGGGGCTCCTTCACCCCTCCAGCCTCCCACTAACACGGGCTCCTCCTCTCAGGGTGCCACCTCCTCCCTTGCCGTTCCGCCGCAGCCCTCTCCCGCTGTTTCCCGTGGCTGAAGGATTCCACCCCTGCTCATTTTTCCCTGAACCTCATTGAAATGATCCCTTTTGGTCAAGCCCAGCTCACAGTTCGGTCTCAGTCCGCCCTCCATCGGCTGCTGCCCCCAGGAGCTGCCGTCCTGAGAAGTGGTTGCCCATGTCACGACCCCGCTCGCAGCATTTCAGCGGCTCTTGGGGGTAGCTGCCCTGGGGGACTGGCTCCTCCGTGGGCAGAAAGCCACACGGGTGACCCCACCAGTGGGAGGTGGCGGGCTCCTGCTCCTTCTGGTGGAAGGAGAGAGAAGCCCTTGAAGCAAGGCAGATGTGGCGACACACTCGAGGAGCCGAGCTGGCAGCTCTGAAGACATGAAGGTATTACCAAATGGTCATCTTGCAAAGGAATTCTCTCCACGTCCCAAGTGTGCTGGATGTCTGCTCAGTGCTGGATGTCTTAATGCAAAATGGAAGCCCCTGGACTGCTGCAGGGCCAGCTCCAGCTGTTGACCCCCATCCCATGGTGAGGAGCGCTCAGGCTTCCCGGGGCTTCTGGCTTTGCTTCCGAAGCAGCCAGAGGGATGCTCCTTGGGCAAAGCTGAGATTCTGTGGTTACCAGCAAGCAGGCTGCGCTTCCTCACGGGTGCTCCCATCCCCTTGGGAACGGGTATCAGCACTCATAGGCCAATGGAGGGGTCTGTCATTGGCCATCGCCTTCAATACGAGAAACAGCTGGTGCTGAACAGGAGGGGAAGAGTGGACGGGTGGATGTATGTGAATGTATAGAAGAACAGAGCCAGATTAGCAACATGCCCCCTCCCTGGGACATACACATATCATCCCCGCACATACCTCGTGGTCTGGAAGAGATCTCCCGCTGCAGCCTTGCAGAGCGGGAGCTCTCCCCCACCCGAAGCCAGAAGGTCCATCGGGGGTAAGGGTCCAAGCCCAGAAGGTCTGAAAATGGTGCAGTGGGAGCCTGTTCGCCTGGGCAGGTCCCAGCACCTCCCTGGGCAGGGCGGGACGGTGGCTGCAGGCGAAAGGGCTCCTGCCCCCCCAGGACCCCACCCCGTGCTGTGGGGGGGTGGGTGCAGGGCTTAGCCTATGGGTTGGTGGCTCCTGGGCACCAGGCTTCGGTGGGGTTAGTGGGCTACTGGGAGAGTCCTGCTCCTAGCCTGGCAGTTGCGTTGGCAATGCCTGTGGTCACCGGTGGGAGCTCGGTCACTGGAGCTTAGTCCAGCCCCAAGGGCTCTGCCCTCCCTGCCTTACCCCGCTCCTGCCTTCCCACGGCACCCGGAGCCCGGGGATTTAAAGAAGCCGTTTTCCCGTTTCTCCTTCCTCTATGCAGACTCTCTGTGGGCCCACGCACCAGCTGGGCCCCCCACCATGCTACTCCCACTGCCCCTGCTGTGCTCCTGCCTGCACAGCCTGTGTGGCTGCCTGCCGCCTTCCTGCCTTCACCTGGCGGGGCTGAGCCGTGCTCGGGAAGGCAGCGAGCGCAGGAGAGGCAGGAGAAGCCTCGTCTCCCTTTTTGGTGGAGGCCCCCCGTGAGCTGCCCCTCTTCCCAGTGAACCACCTGTGAACCGTGCAGGACCGTCGCTACCGCAGGCATCCCCCCCGCCTCCCCCTCCCTGGGCATCCTCTCCGGGGCATCCGCCTGCCCTGGGCTTTCCCTTGGCTCTTTGTAGGAGCAAAACTTCCTCAGGAAAGGGTACAGGGGCAGATCCCCGTGTGCTCCTGAGCTTTGCTGGGCTACCCCAGCTGGCCGAGTAGCGAGCCGGGAGCATCTCGGGGTTGCCTCCCAGCCGGTGGATACCCCGGTGTTTGCCACTTTGCAAGGCTTTGCTTTTTCCTCCGCATCCCCAAAGGAGGATCGTTAAACTCGTTACCCACATGCAACCCAATTGCACCCACTCACGTGCGCATCCATCCCCACCGGGACACTGCGGTCCTGCGGCAGCGGCAGAGAAGACCTGACTACACTGCTCTGTCTGCCCGGTGTCTCCGGTGTTGCTGCGTGGACGCGGCTGGCTCTAAAAGAAAACAAAAAAAAACAATAAAAGCCCCTGATTGTGCATATATGTATGTGGAGGAAGGATTTTATTACTGAGAAGTGGCAGCACGTCCATTGTTCAAGCTGGCAGGGATGGCTAGCCGGCAGCCAGGCTGAGCACCGCGCCAAGCAGTGGCAGATCTGCTCCTCACCAACTGCGCAACCCCAGTGGTGTCCGTTCGCCTGTCCCTCCTCCGGCCCCCTGCCCCAGCCCCGAGGGGCTTGCACGGCTCCACGCATGGACCGTCGCCCCGTTTCTCGTGGATCTGAAGGCCGTTATCCGGTGATGAGGGAGGAAAAGGAATCTGCAGGAGCTAGACGTTGAGGAGGGAAGCCAAGGGATGCAGGAGCTCCCTGGACCATGGAAAAAAAGAAAAAAGCGAGGGTTTCTCCCTAGCAGCAGTAAAGAAGAGGTCAGCAGGAGCATTAGCGCTTTGCTAAGGAGAACCGGTGATGGTGGATATTCGCGTTTGTGCCCAGAAACCCCACAGGGACAGGACAGTTGCTATCCCAGGATGACGCCAAAACACCACCATCCCCACAAGCACCAGAAGGACTTCATCTGGCTGCGGGTACCAGCGGCAGCCGCTCGGCTGGCGGCTGCCGGCACACCGGGAGCGCTCGGGACGCTCAGAGGCACCTTGAAATCCGCTGCACGCTGCTGGCGCGGGAAAAAACGAGCATCTTGCCAGTATTTTAAAGGAGGCCGTGGGACATCCCTGTTTGCGACCTTGATAAATGCAAAATGGGAAGAAGAATGAGTGGGGCCCTGTTCCATCAAGAGGGGGAGGAGAGCTGCGTGGTTTGTGCCAGTCCAAATACACGGACTAGGTCTTGTCCGATCCTGAGGAAATCATGTTCTGCTGGAGCCGATGCGCGGGTTGGCAGCAGGAAGACGGCTGCCAGGACGGGCTTCCGCAAGACTTCCTCTCTCATGGCCCTTCGTTAGGGAATTAGGACGTAACGAGACGAACGCAGCGGAGAGGAAACGAACGCCAGGGGAGCCGCTGCTGGAGGAGTTTCGGGGGCTCTGCCCTGGCCCCGTTTGCTCTCATTAGGGAGGTGGAAGGAAATGCAGGCAGACTGCGGCAGGCGACCCATGGCTTGGGGAAAGCGTGACAGCACGGATGCCCGGAGCAGCCCTGCACCCCCGGGAGGGTGCCCAGCCGAGGGGGCAGCCAAGCCGCCCAAGGGGCCAAGCCAGCCCCGGCCAGGGAAGGGCTGAGCTGCGAGGCTGGTGGCGGGGAAGGGGAGCGAGCGCGGACCTGGGGGTGCAGCAGGAGCGGGGACAGCGGGCAGCAGCGCTTGGGCTTGCAGGGTCCACGCCGGCGCAGTGGAGGGTCAACGAAAGAGGTGACGAGCTTGGCACGGGGCATCAGGCAGGTGCTGCCGGCTAGAGCAGCATGGGGCCACCGCCAGCCTCAGGGCGGGCAGGGGCCCAGCACCCGCCCCGGCCATGGGCACCTGCAGGAGTGGTGGGGCTGAGCCCCAAAGAGGATGGGCCGGAGCCCTTGTGGGCGGGTGGGCTGGAGCCCGTGTGGGTTGCTCAGAGCCCCTCGCCTGGCCCCAGAGCCATCCTCCCACCCCGGCCAGCTGAAGGGGGGCTGCAGGATGTTGCTCTATCCAACGCCCCCCAGGGACAGCCTGGCCTTTGCCCTTCTGGGCTCCAGCCTGGATGCGGCCCCAGCTGCACGCCAGCTCCAGCTCAAGCATGCGGGCAACTGGCTGGGGAAAATGCTGAAACGGCCCCAGCAGCTCTCCCTGGGGGTACTCTGGCCCCACTGCCCCCCTTCTGGGATCAGGGAGGCTGAATCCCACCCCATGACAATCCTCCAGCCCAGCCTCCGTTGCTCCAGGCCCTACTGGTCTTTCCAAGCCAAGCAAGGGGAAACACCTGCCCTCCAAACCCGGCTCTCCGTGTCCTCCCCAGGCAGGGGCAGGATGGGCAGCAGGGATGGTGCTTCCAGTCCTTCGCTATTTTTAATTGCTCTTTCCCAGAAAGGCTGGTGTAGGCTTCGAAAGCCGCTTCCAGCTGGGAGTTTGGAAAGCTGGTTCCAGTTAGGCGCCCGGCGCTCGCCGCGCTCTGAGCTGTTATTTTTAGAAGGGCTGAAGGCGACGGCCCCGCTCCCCGGGCTGCCACTCAGCTCTGGCCATGGCTGACAGTAGCCAGCACCTCACCGGACCCTGGGCTGGGGGCATCCCGGCGGTGTGATTTTACGACTGCCTTTTTTCTGGTGCTTTTTTGGCAGAGGGGGGACTTTCATCTCCCCACGTCAAGCTGTGCAGCCAGGAAGACCAAAGGCGGAGGATGTGAGCAGTGGTCATCCCTAAAGGGCCGGGGCGCAGAACGACGTCTTCTGGTTTTAATTAAAAACCATCCGCTGGCAAAGTTTGAAGGCATGAGCGGTGCCTGGGCTTGGGCAAGGCCAGCAGGGAACAGCTCCGGGGAAGCGACTGGCACCGGGGCTGCCGGCTGCCCACAGCACTGCCAGGACCTCCTGCCCCACGCCCAGGCTCTGCCCCACACCTGAGTCCTGCCCCACGCCTGGGCTCTGCCCTCACCCCTTCTTCTGCTCCCTCCTGCCTCATTCCCTCTCCCCAGGGATGCCCTGGAGCTGCTGCTCCGCTGTCGCGTGGTCACCGCATCGATGGCCATGACCCCATGGGAGCCCTCCCCATAGCCAGCCTCACTGGGCTGCCCGGCTCGGGGGGCAGAGGGCTGGGTGTGCCCCTCAGCTGCCCAGCCACAGGCAGAGCTCCCACCCTGCCCCCCACCCCCGAGAAGGGCACCCCGGGGACCACCCGCTCCAGCCCCCTGCCAGGGTCCCAAGCCCTTTGCCATGGGCACGGCGACCCCCATCCCTCTTCCATGAGGCTCATCCCATCGCTGTGACCCCTCTCCTGTAGGGTTCACCCCTCTGCCACAACCCCCAGCCTTCTGCTCTGGGGCTCACCCACCCGCCCCGCACCCCCACCCAGGGCCACGCTCACCTCCCCCCAGCAGAGATTTTTATCCTCGCAGCACAGCCCCCCCACCCCGAGCCCGGCTCAGCGTCTCCTCGCAATAGCCTCCTCTAACCAGCTATATTATCTTCGCCCCCATTATTCACGCGCTCGCTGCTGTTGGCCCTCCCAGTCTTGCTGCCCCCCGCGCTGCCCGGGCGCGGGGGCTCATCTCACCGCCCTCTGCCTCCCGCAGCAGCCACCTCCATCCTTCCTTCCCACCCTCCAACCCGACTGTCCCCCACCAGCCGGCAGCCGGCACCCCCTGCTCGCCGGGCCACGGCCAGCTGGCTTTGCCTGCATTTCGGCTTCAGCCTCCCCCTAGGATTCCTAAATCTGATAACGGAGGGGCGGGGGGTGCTGCTTTCAAAGGAGCAGGGTTGACCTTTGCCGCTGCAATGAGAGCTGCATGGAGGAAAAAAATTGGCTGCGGCGAGAGAGGGGGAGCAAGCGAGCTGCTGTGGTTTTACAATCCCTAAATAACGCCGGGAGCTGAGCTGTAAACACATGGCGGTATTGCCTGAGCGTGTCCATGCCCCCCCCGGCTTGAAACCCAGCTTGGAAAATACTACAACCTTAAGAAAAAAAAAAAAAGAAAAGAAAAGAAAACAGCTTTCTCGCAAAAAAAAAAAAAAGAAATCTCCTGAATTATTTAGCAAACAGTTCCAATACGACTGCTAATTCTGCTGGCAGACGCCGGCTGCCGGAGCCTGGCATTGGGAGATGGCTATCGGCAAGGGCCGGCGCGGCGGGTGCTGGCGGCGGGAGCTGGGTGGCCCCAGCCCAGGGCAGCTCCCGCCGGCTGGGGGGACCCATGGGCGCCGCAGCAGTGAAGGGTAGAGCAGGGGGTCCCTGCCTGATTTTTACCCCGCCTGCTGGGTTTTTCACATCGCCTCGTGCTGCCAGCCGGCCGGGGCGGAGGGCAGAGCCACCCCACCCTGCACAATGGGAGATGTTCACAGCAGAGCCGCTCTCCTCCGCTCGTCCCCTGCTGCGACGCACAGACCCGGAGAGGAAAACCCCGGTGGGGAGAGCTGCCGGGCGGTACAGCCGCGCTTCTCCATCACCTGCAAAGAGTCGCAGCCCGAACGCTCCCTCCTCCAGCAGCCCCAGCCCAAGGTGGGCAGCCCGAAAGGGCACGTCTCCCCAGCCAAAGCCCCACTGCCGGCTCCCCTGCAGCGTCCCAGCAGCCAGGGAGGGCTGCCACCCCTTTCCGTCTCACCTGTTTCTTCCCAATTTTTTTTTTTCGGAAGCAACTAACACTTTTCTTTGAAGAGCAACAGATGAGCGAGACCCTCCCAGTGCCTTTTATGATGTTAAATTTATTGCCTCGCTTCGCAATTGCCATTTTAATGATGAACACTCCCGTGGCTTTAATGCATCTCGAGTGCTGGCATTAAAAAAAGAAGCGGGGGGGTGACACGTTGTCTCCGGTCTTCTGGAGGAGAATGAACTCCAGCCCATTTCCTGGTCCTTGCACAAAGTTTTGCCAAAGAGATAATGTGTTTTATAATTTCGTGGCGGCGCGGTGCTCTGTTGGGGAAGGGAGGCCCTCTGCTGGCACCGGGCTGGCCGGGGAGCCCAGCCCCGAGAGCCCGCTGGGGAGCCACCGCAGAGAGACATCAAGCCTGGGGAGACACCTCCAGCAAGAGGTACCTGGAGAGTCGAGCCTGGAGAGCCACCTCCAGGGGGCCGAGCCTGGAGAGCCAAGCCTGGAGAGCCAAGCCTGGGAGCCAAGCTTGGAGGGCCGCGTCCAGCATGGCATGCCCAAGGAACCGGGCCTGGAGAGCTCGCAGAGGAACAGAGCCTGGGAAATCGAGCCCGGAGAACCGAGCTCAGCAAGCCGAGCCCAGGGGACAGAACCCACGGAGACACAGTCAGAGACCTGGACCTGGAGAGACGTGCGTGGCGACCAGCCTGGAGAGCCAAGCCTGGCAGGCCATGCCTGGGCAGATGAGCCCGTCTCCAGTCCCGCTTCACCCACAGGCAAATCCCATCCCTGCTGCCTGTGCTGGTCCACTAGCAAGGTTGGTGGCTGTGCTCGATGCTGTGCAAAGCCAACAGGAGCATCCCAGCCCTTCCCATGCAGCTGCCCCAGGGTTGGGGAAAGACCCCGTGCATCTGCCCCGGGGCGAGGGCTGGGTGGGACCACACGGGGATGGCTGGGGTGCTGGGGGGGGGGGGGCGACGGCAGCTTCGGCATGGGGTGGGCTAGAGCTGCGACAGCTCCCACCTTTTCCTAGATGGGGCCGGTGGCCATTCCCCCTCCACTGGGCACAGAGCCCAGGGGTAACGGCCCCTGCGCCGGGAGTCCCCATGGTCCCGCTCGCCTCTCCAGGAGGGCATCAGGTCCCTGGCTGGGGGAACCAGCTCCCTGCCAGAGGACAAGGACAGGCCTGGTGCTGGTGCTGGGCAGCATCAGCCAGCGGCGGCATGGGGCCAGCCGTGCGCACCCACACCCAGGGACTTCAACTGAGGACGCGTACTTTTGTCAGGAGATGCTGCTTTATTTTTTTTTAATGGTGCCTGAAACTTGGCCTGAGTTATCAGGGAGATATTAAATTGCTGTTGGAAGCAACACCAGCGGGGAGGAAAAGCCGTGATGTGCTCTTACCTCTTCCCACAAGGTCGAGCCAGGCAGCCCCAGGGGACGACGCGTTTGCTGCGTCCTTCCTGTAACGAGGATCACATGTCAGAGCCGAACGAAGCCTTGAGAAAATTAAACCCGTGAGCTCACTGCCTTCCTGAGCGCAGGCGCCAGCCGTCCCTGTGGTCCCTGAGTCTGGCCTGCCAGCTGGGGTGACCAGGCAGCCGTGCCAGCGCCGGGAGGGATGCCCGCCTCCCTGGGGGAGGGCAGCAGTCCCCACCGGTGCGCCTGCGGCTGGTGCGGGTGTGGGATGAAGGAGCTTTGAACCCCAGTGTGCATCGCTGGGTGACAGTGAAGGACCTGCCCCTGGGAAGAAGCTGTTAGCTCTGGCAGGACACAGCCAGCAAAGTCCCCCGAAGACTTTCAGCCAGATCTCCTCCTGGGACCCAAGTTCTTGCTTGGGCAAAGGGACAGACAGACGGGTTTGGCTCTGGTTGGGACAGACACATGGACAGCCACGTCTTGTCCTTGCCAGGGCCTTTCCCCACCCTTGGAAATGGCTGGGCACATGCGTTGGGTTTCTTCCAGGGCAAGGTGAGCCCTGTTGCAGCGTCCCTCTGTGGCACAGGGGACGGACGACGGACAGAGTCAGCAAGAGAAATGCAACACTGTCCCCAGCAGAGTCAGCATGTGTGGGGGGGTGTCACTTGGAGTGTCCCCAGGAACCCCAAGCAAGGACCTCGAGCAGCCCACACCTCCCGGTGATCTGGGACCGGCACCGAGGAAAGGGCACTATGAGTAACGCTGGCTGGGGAAGCCAAGAGGGGCTGAGCTGCAAGTGTGGGAGCTGGACACGGCCAGGCATTGGCCAAGCCGGCCGGGGGGCCACGGGGAGGACGAGGAGAGGACCATCCGTGGGGCATGGCTGGAAAAAGCCCCAGGGCTGAGCCAGACCTGTTCCTACTCTCCCAGCTTTGCTCGCGCTCTCCAGCGTGGGGGGAGTAGAAATGCAGCTCAGCCCCCATTTCCCCCTCCAGCCACTTGCTCCTTCATCATCCTCTTCCTCCTCACACCAGCCCGGCTCTGCCCCTTGGCTCTGGCCCATCCCAGCCTGCTGGGAAGCACCAGGGCTGGTGTCTCACAGCCGCACTGGGCATCCCCCATGAGGGACAGGGTTTCCAACGCACCCGTTGGCACAGCCCTGGGGATGCAGCCAGCCCCCAGCACATCCCACCCCAGCTTCACCCGAGGCCAGGGACCCAACAGGCAGTGCACACCCCACCCCACCCCCACCCCCCAAAATCCCTCTCCCTGCCACCACAGGG
>JAVKLA010000042.1:829415-862783 GCA_034782735.1 Sagittarius serpentarius
CCCCCCCCCCCGGGAAACTCTTGTCTAGCTATCTGTAGGAGACAGAGGTAGGCTTCCCTAACGCTGAAGGGACGAGAGCAAAACTGCTTCAAGGTTATTTAAAGACGACAGCCTTCCTTCTACTCAAATATACCATGGGGCTTTTATTCTTGCAGGAGGTGGCTCCCAAGCTCTGGCAGGGCAAGCAGGCATGCCTGGAGCCTGAGCCCAAGGGCTCCTCCATCTGGAGGAGTGCTGAGCACGTTCAGAGATGTTTTGTTATGTTTTGTTACGTTATCCTGGTTCTTTAGAGCAAGGTGACATTGAGGAAGTTTTAACCGCTTTGAGCAGGAGTTTTCTTCTGCACCTCCCACGTGCCCAGGTCTTCTGCCATGCTCTCCTCAGCAAAAGCTGCTCAAGGCACAAGGAAACCCGTCTCGAACGGGGCAAAGCACTTCCCGTTGTCCTTCCTTTAGGCTTCTGATCTTCTACCGTACCATCAGAACTGGGAACGAGAACAGCTCTAGAGCCGTTTCGCTGCTGTGAATAGCAAGAAGATGACTAAGACTGTCAGAAAACACAGCCAGGCATTTCTGTCAGCAGCTGCAGCTACCAAAAGCGAGGAAAGCCATGGCCTTCAGTGGCAAGGGACAGGTTACAGTTTACTTTACTGAGCACACTAAGGACACAAGATCACATCCAACTTAGTCCCACTCTTTTTTCAACAAGATTCCATGCGTGCAGACTGAAGAGAAAAGCCTAGAGACACTTCAGTATGCGGCTTACTTGAAAGCATTGGTATAGCAAGGCAATAACACAAAAAAAACCAACCAAAATCACTCTCGCGTTGCCAAAAGGTATTAAAGAAACACAGCAGCATGTACTACTGAAGGACAGGCGAGATACTTCAAGCACAGTAGTCAGGTCTCCAGTACTGCCCAGAATCAGCTCCATCCCAGTCCGTAGGTCCATGGATGTTGGACTCTGAGCCATGTTTAAGCTAAGCGGCAACTCTTGCACACCGATGAGTGGCTACTCAGCACTGAGCTAGTACAGCTTCTGAAATAGATTGGATCATGCTCTCTCATATGCAAGCACAGAACACATACACATACAACCCCTGAAACCTCAAGTTACAGGCAATACACAGTACAGCAGGTATCTGCACTGTCAAATAATGCCAGCTGCTCAATAGAAGCAGTGGTCCTAGAACATTTACGTGCGGTACAGCTCACTGAAGTTGGAGTTACTTGTCCTCTAGTTCACTTTGTTACAGTGGATGGGCGCTGAGGAACACAAGCAATGCACCCAGTGTTTCAGCTTTACAACACTGCCAGAGCTGGAGGAATCGAAGCAGCCCAGCAGTTATTTAGTAAAACATATTTGCTTAGCACATGATGGGAAGAAAGGGAAATTGCACGCACAATCTACATCCATAGAAGTCCCGGCACAAAGCAAGCCACACAAAGTGTAGTTAAAATACTAAATCAAGTTAAAAAAAAAAAAATGGACAGGGACTGAACAAAGTTCATGACAGGACAAGTTCAGAGTTCTTAGAAAGGCAACAACTAGAGCCCCTGGCTTCTCATGCTGTTTTACATTGGAACATACACAATACCCAGTTTCAGAACAGCAAGTTTCTAGTCCCCAAAAAAGGCTATGAACTGGATCAGGTTTTAAGTTAAATCCTAGAAAAAAGGCTCCTTCATCTAGGTCACCGTACAACCCTCAACAACAAACGGTCAACCCACATGAGGGACAGCACATGTACTCCCTACTTAAGGATCACCAGACTTGCTTTTGCTATACATACCACCACTTTTGTCATTCCATCAGCGAGAAAGCTGAATCTGTTTAAACACTTCATTGCAAGCATAAGACAATCATCCCAACACAAGCAGATGTGTTAATGCAGTATCTAAGGAGAAGCCGTTAACAACATTCAGGATTCCATTTCAATTCATGTATGGCTGTATTACTTTCCTGTCGCTGAGCATGTGACTTCTGCCCCACCAGAAAGGGAACCCACTGTCCTCGACTTCCACACTTCTTACTGCTCCCTTTGCTTTCTCTCCTGTACAGCCCTCTGATCTCTGCCAGTAACTGCCAATGCCAAAAACCAGCCAAATCTGCCACAAAAATCACGCTCGGGTGGCTCACTTGTAAAGCTGTTCAGGGGAATCCCCCAAAGAGAGCTTGCTGCAAGGTTTGCAGCCACACTAACCCACTATACTCTCTGCGAAGTACAGGGCGGATCTGGTGACCCCACTGCAAGAACATGGGAGGATGACTCCACCACTGCTGATGCATGTTCTCCACCTCAGTCACGGAGGGTCTATAGCAGGAGTGTTAGCCCGCGCATTAGAACAGTTTAGCAAAAGGTAAGGCCAGACACGGTTAAAGGTTAACACAAAACCAGGATACGCTAGCAGCCACTAGCTTACAGTCTCATTTTGACACCACCAGGAGTTTTTATCCAGGGCCACACTCCAGCAATAGGCCACATGCTGCTTTCTAAACCAGTAAAGACACCAACACCTTGTGGCGTAACATAACAGAGTGCCAAGAGTTTAAGATGACCCTATACCCAGGTTCATATCCCTGCACACCGTATTTCTCCCCCTCCCCTGTAGCTGTTATCCCTACGTTGTCACTCAGCCAGGAAACATGGCCACACGCTCCATTTCTTAAGCAAGGCTCTGCTCCACGGCTTTAGAGGGGCTTCACGCCCACAGAGCAGCATTGCATTGCTAGAGCGCCAGTCTTCCTGCCTGCTGGAGATGCACGCGTATCCTGGTTTCACCTACAGCTTGCTGTAAGAGGACTCCAAGAAACACTGCTAACATTTCCATCCAGCGGTACAGACACGAGGACATGGAGAGGAGACAAGTGGAACAGATTTAGACCAAAAGCAGTGGACATTTATTCCTCATTTGTGCAAGAGTGTAAAGATGCATTTGAAAATGGATGGGACAGACCCCTGTGGCTGGAAAGCTGGAGGCTACAGCCTCTCCTTCAGTTGATGGCTTTGTTTACAATTCTACTAAGAGGAGATAAACTTGCAGACTCACCTATTGTCACACCAACGATGCTGGCAAATACACTTGTATACAAAGAGAAGTTTCAAACTACATTTCACTAGATTCAAGTGAAGACTTTGTTCAAAGAAAGACACATACAAGTACAATTTAAAACTGTATGAACATTTGCAAATGTTTAGTGCAAAGTAATTATGTAAAAGCTACATTTTATGAAAGTTTGTGCTGATGTGTTTGGTAGGTTGGTTGGTTTGGTTTTTTTTACCCTTTTACATCCATTATTTTAGTTACATAAGGTTTCACTTACCTACAGTACATATGCATTGTGTTAGGTCCCATGCAAGTGGGAATAATACCATTAGGCTTTGTAAAATGTCACTCAGATTCTCATTTAGTAAACTGCTTATTTGGTTTAACAGTCAAGTTCCTGGCACACTACACATCCAGATTTCGTGTAAGTGCTTAAGCTTATGTTTGTCTTGTTCAGGTGCATAGCCTTGTGTGATGCAAACCAAACTGCTTCATGACTTCCAAATGCAACCATTCGTGAATGCAAGAGTTTTAGAGAAATCCACCATTAGTTTTAGCCTGTAACAAACTGCTCTTAAATTAAAAGCCTATTCACACAAAGTTATATGTAATGACCGTAGTAATCAGTTTATTACACAGATTAATCATTCTTGAACGTACAAGCTCCAGGGGAGCAGCTGGGTCTTTAAATATACACAAGTTTTCTGTCAAATGGATTTTTACCCTTACATCCAGAAAGACCTAAGCAGTTAAAAAACTTAAGAAAAATAAGAGCTATTAGCTATGTATTAACTGAGAAACCACATACAAACCAAAAAAAGTATGAAGGAAGGGAGAGAGTTGAAACAAATCAACAACACTTGATGCACTAATAGCTCCAATCCATTTAAATGTTGACCGGTTAAACTTAGACCTTAAACACAGGATGTGGGTACAGTTTATCTCATTGGTCATAACATTTACCTAAGGTGTAGGTCCTTCAGAATAAAATGAATACAGAAACAGCTTCAAGTTCTTCACCTTGCTTTTCATAACTGTTATGAGTTTAAAAGGATTCCACTTAAATTCCTTCATGGATCAGCAACACTGTCCCTAGAAATATGAAATCCACCATAACTCTCCCATTCACATTTTATTACCCAATTTGATTCAACAAGGAATGCTTTTAGGCTCACAAAGTTATGACTGAAGAACCAGCTTTTTCACACACACACTTCTCTGCTAGGAGTCAATGTTGGTACGGGGAAATACAGTATTTCTATTTTGTTGTTCCAAGTATGTACAACACGCAGCACTGCTGTATCAGGTAAACATGTGCACAGGGGAAGATGAGGCGTGGGCTCATAGAAAGCAGTCAAATGGAAATCAAAAGGACTTTCTCTTTCAGAGTTCCCCTATCTTTATTTGTAGAGGTTATCCAATAATTTCTTTAATTACATCGCATACTTCTGAGTCCATTCCCGAGCTATTCTGTTGTACCTGTATGTATAAAAAGAGGATTTACTTAACATAGCATCTGAACAGTATTTCAGCTCCAGCATTCTAGTCTACACATGGCATGACCTTACATTCTCTCCAGTAATATCATGAATTTGTGGAGTACTAGGCAAATGGCAAATATTAGGCAAACGGGGGAAACAAGAAAGCCCACAGTACTTCAACTAGTCATATTTACAACAGGAATACAAGATCTTTGCGAGTCGAGCCACAAAACAGAGCTAGCACAGGTCTGCGGGGAAAGTATTTTCAGGAAGTCTTTACCTGCACCTCCCCCAGGCCCCAACCGCTGCGTCCCCGGGGAAACTATTACTGCAGATTTTGGTTTTGGCATTCTGGAAAAAACAGATCAATGTGTCCCTCCCTCCTCGTTCTTCTTCTTCCCTTAGAAAGTTAATCCTAGTACCTGGTATCTACTAGGCTGCCAAACCCTGACAGGCTTGTTTCTTGCTACACATTGCATTGGGCTATTTCAATGACTATCAGGACACAATGATTTGTCCACCAGATATTTTTTTATTATTATTATTCTGAAGGCACAATATGCTCCGTTTCCCAAGCCACCTGCAGCTTTTGCACCCAAATACCCTTTACTGACAGAACCACTGCTAGAGGAAGCTCAGGGTAGTTATGTAAAACAAAGCAGTTGCCATGATTAACAGTACTGCTAAAAGCTTATTTCTGACAACAGAAGGCAAGTTGTTCTTATTCTACGAATTTGTAGAAAAAGCGTAAGACACTTATAACAATAAGTTTCCTACTTATGTACTCCGACTAGGTTCTTGTGCTGGAATTCAGTCTGCAGACAGTGTTCTTTAGCTTAAAAGAATCTGACAATCCACTCATAAGAAATGCTCTTGCCTTTACATCACTGTTCAGAGACTACTCAAGCAGCAATTCCAGTTATGTTTAAGCACAAAATTTATTTCCCTATTTTTGGAAAAAATAGGAGAGTCCTGCATACATTAAATGCAGTCAGTCACTGTTAGCTGCATCTCAAAATACATACTGCTACTCTTGCAGCTCTCATTATAAACAGGATGCATGAACTTCTCTAACACTGCTTCTCAAGTATGCAGTAGAGTAAGCAAGTTTGTGGATCATTTTCCCTTCCTATCTTGTTCTCATCAGATGACCATGTAGCTTCAGAAATTAACACTACTGCTCAGATCTGGAAGGGAACAGCGAGGTAGAAAAGTGTGTACAACAGTCGTTAAGCTGTTGCTTTTACAGTGCTCAATAGTGGTAGAGTTCTCTCCATTCTTGCTGTTTATTTCACAGAAGCTTAGAGTCTTCCCACCCCACCGCTACACCACTTGTTCTTCCCTTGTGTTAACAAATGAAGATGAAACAGGTTATTTTTGTTATTTCTTTGCTTGTATGATTCCATCACCAATAGCTAGCATGGAAATACTCTCCCACTAGAGTAACTTGTTCTCCCTCTGCTGGTTATGTAGAATTAAAGCAGGCAGTGAAGGCTCCTAAAAGCTGGTCACATTCTACTTAGAGCTCCATACGAAACAGATTTGCACTGTTCACGTCACATTTTCATTAAATCAAGCAAAGCTGTAATTAACAGCTACAACACTAATGAAAGACCATTGTGTGGAATGAAAATGCAGTAATAAAACCACAGAAGTACAAGGCCTCTACATCCTTCACTTCTACTGGCATATATACCTTTTTCCTACAGCAATGCAGTGCTGTTAAGATAGCAGTACTACAGATACCAGGAAAAAAAAAAAGAAAATCTCTAAAAAGACCACAGTTAAAGTGAAAAAGGCAAATCAAAGTTCACACTTTTCCCAGAAGCAGGTCCTTTCACTCCCCCTTTACTGTTTAAGTGTAGATTCTGCTCTGTCAAGAATGTTACATGTGTTTTGGCTTCCATACTCACTTTTCTCTATCTGTTTTGTAGATCCGTGCAATCTCAGGCACTAAAGGATCATCTGGATTGGGATCACACAACAGAGAACAGATGGACAAAAGTACTAGAGAAAGAAAAAAAGATACTGAATTAGCGTTTAAGTGCAGCTGAAGACACCTGTGAAGTCAGCCCATGCACTTGCTTCCCCTCTAGCCCTTAGTATTAGCGTAATTTTTTAAAAATGCTAAGGGGCAATAGTCCCACATACTTCAGCCAAGTGATTTTGACTGAAAAGCCTTACCATTTAACTACGCAACTTTCCATGACCACAAGTTTTTAAATATGACAACAGGTAACCTCCTGGATAGGTGTATCTGACTACAGTCTTAAATCACAGGGCAGAAGTGTTCTATCTGAAACGACACCTGAAAGCCTTCTCAGAAAACATCCTTGCTTTTGCACTCGAAATTCAGGTTTGCCCTAAACCAGAAAACCTCATTGTTAATAACCTGCAAAAGCACTAATCAGAAGCCAAACAGCAGACAGGTCCAACTGAGATGAAGGAAGCATGAGCTGCTCACAGCTACTTAAGAACTGTTTTAAAAAAATGCTAGTCTTGCAGAGAATTAAGATGCTTTACCTAATTATTTTCTAAACATAAGGAAGCTGGAAATAGATTACTTGTATTATAGTATTCAAAATGAATCAAGGAAGTGTAGCTTACTGCATTCACACCAACCACAAAGCCCTGAACTTTAAAGTTTCACTACAAATATATACCATATATATCCCAGAAGCCACATCCTGCTCATATGATGCCGCTCGGCATAGCGTCAACCTTCATCCATACAAGGAGTCAAGAGACTGCCTACAAAGCTACAAATAGCACGTGCACATTCCTACGTTCACACCATAGAAGATATGAGAAGGCACTAAGTTGTAAGCAAAGGATATTGGGACAACACTACATGAGGCGTGTCAAGGACATCTTGCCCCCGCATAAGAAATGCCAAACGTTCCTTTGTATTGCTTTCTCTCAGCCTGTTTCAATCAAACAGTGCCACTCCATATGTCCCTTCACCAATACCAGCAGAGTTGTCGCAGTGCATCCTCCAAGCAAGCTGGAGATGACAGCAGATCAAGAACGGCTAAATGCAGGCAGAGAAGGGGGAAAGCAGGTCTGAAATTCATTGGAAGTGGAGAAGATTTTTGAAGTGGGACAAAAGGGAAAGCTTCACTAGGTCTTAACTGAGCTCGTTGCTCAGTAATGAGAGCACCAAGAACCCAGAAACCCAGTTACTTCAGTTTTTGCCTACATATTTCTGTAGGCCCTTCACTAATGAATTATCAATTTCAAGTTAAAAAGCTTCTAGAAGAAGTTTACTACTAAACTGTTCCTGATTTAAGTGAACATATTTCTTGTTCTAGAATAAAGAACAACCTCTTCCTCCTCTTCCTGATTTTCTACTGTACACTTGTGAAAGAGTTGAGAGCTTTATTATTCTCTACCACTAACTGACACTCAGACCATTTATTCAACTACCTCTCAGAATACAGCTTCAGAGTCTGAAGACTTTAATTTTGTGCTGGAAGCATGTAGAAGCCACTAGTCCTGAACTGCTGTCCCTTAGCAAGGGACACAGCATGTTTAGTACCTGTGGCACCTTCCATCAGCTTCAGTGCTGTTTTTTTTCCCCCCATGCACGCTGAGTAAAACTCAGTGTTCAGTAATGGGAATCTCTCTGCCACGTTACACCCAGCTGCTGCCAGTCAGTTTACCTTCAAAACACATTCATTTCTCCAGCTATTTTCTTGTAGCTCACTTCTTTGTATTTCAGACTCCACTGCTCTGGTCACTGAAGTTTCTTCAGCTGTTAGGATGAGTAAAACAGCTAACACCTGTCCCCTCCCTTTAACAGAAGGTGCACGAAATCCCATCAAAGTTTTCTGGTCAACTATTATAACTACTCCCTCAAATTTTATCTTACCACAGTCCTTTAATAACCAAGGACTCTTCCAAACAAAATGGCTTCGTCAGCAGAAGGAAGTTGCAAGTCTGTCCAGTCCTCTCTGCCTACCTTCGCCAACCACCATAATGCCCCTTTCCTCAACACTCACTGTACTGGGTGGGAGTTCCTCCTTGCACACCTCACATCAGCCTTACAAAATCCCCACCACCATCTGCTCTAAGCACCAGACCAGACAAAGGTGGCCTTCAGCTGTCAGTCAGCAGAGGCACCAGGATAACCAGGGTGTTGCTTTGTGTCCTATAGAGCAACAGCAGTCCGACAGGCTGACGTTGCCCCACCAGTCAGTTTTGTCTGGCAAGATGCAAGTCTGCCTTGAACAGCACCTCCTCTGCTGAAAGGAAAGGGAGAGTTAACTCATCCCAGTCTAGGAGTTTTAGTTCTTGGTTTACAGGCTATCAACCTGAGTGTATCACTGCTACTTGCTGGCCATTAAAAAAAATCCCATCCCACTAAAATGGGCTGTGGTTTGTTAGAACTCAATCAGTAGCTAAATGCTTCCTGTGATGAATTCTTTCAATCTAGTCACTTCAAAAAACATTTCTAGATTTCATTCCTCAGCAGTTCACTTACAAGAAGTATCACTCCAAAAACACTGAATAAAAAGGGACACAATTATTTGGCTTCAAGCTGCATTGCCACATTCAGCTGCTTTGTTTTATTTTTGTAAGCCTTCATTAATCAAAACTATTCTCCATTATGCTTGCTCTTGCTGGTAGCTTCACATCTTTCCCTTTTTATCTGTATAGCCTCAACAAGAAAAATATTTTTAACTGCGTTATCTAAACTGGTTTAATTTTAATAGCCTGCTGAACCCAGCTATTTGTCCAAATAAACTCAGGAAGTTTCTCTCTCGAGTTTTTCCACCAGAATACTGCAGATACACACATGTTAGACCAAACAACAATAAGCAGCTTCCAGACTGCTACAAAAAACCCCTTGGAAAAAGGTACCATCTCACAAAGTTCAAGGGGCCAAGTACAAGAGGAAAGAGGAAGTAATCCTTAAAAATGCCAGTTGTGTATAGGAGTTCTTTGATGCATCACGAGTAACTAATTAAACCAACACTGCAGGACAGAGAGAATCACCAGACCACCCTCTTCTGCAATCAAGTATTACTGCAATGAATTTCATAGCAAAGCCTTGAAGTTTACTAGTCAAATGACTACAACATTAGTAGAAGACAATCAGAAAATAGCTCACAAGAATTAAGTTGTGTAACCACAGAATCAGGTTGAGTAACTACACCAGACAGGTAAGTGACATTGTTTTACACCTCGTCCTACTCATCCTGCATGACCATAGGTGAAGCTGCTCTAGTGGTATCAGTTTGACAGCACGCTTTCTCACATCTTTCACTGAGAGAGATACAGTGGTATCAGTGTGCACTCTTCAGAATTTAAGTTTTGATTTTTGTAATAGCAAAATAGATAAAATTTTACTTCCCACTGATTCAAGGGGTTCAAGTACAGAGTTATTTCTCATCTCTTAACCGTCAAAGCAGTCCAGTCTGTAGCAAAACATGAGGCAACTTAAAACATTCAGTTTAAAGCTCCCCTTCATTCAAAAATTGGTTTTGCTTTATTTCACCAACCATGCAGCCTGCTTAACTCCAATACTTCAACTGTGATCCCCATCTATCTATTGCAGACAACAAAAACAACTTATCCTTTAGTTGGCTTCCTACTGCTATGGACTAGTATGGACCAAGGACTTTACAACGACCAAGTAACTGGGAGAACCAAACTAATCAAGCAGAAAGACTGCTAACAAAGTGTTTCTAAAAAAGTAATAGGCTTAGCTTCCCCATAGAGCAGTGATACAAAGACAGTCTCATCGAGTAGAATGATCACTTAACACTTAATATTACAAATGCTCCAGCAACACGCTCCTTGAGGCAAAATGAGGTCTACCAGTATGATGCAGCACAACTGATACAAATTTCCACTGCAAGGCTTCTCTTTACAGAGTACATAATACTCCAAACTTCAAGGACAATCTTTCTCAAGGCAGCTCCTCTGTGCAGAAAAATCATGCCATTTAGAGCTTGTCAACAAGTTTAGCTACAGTTTACCACTGCGTGATTCACCTCATCTTGTCAGCAGCATTCTGTGCTGTGCTCTTACACCACTAAAAGTAGTTTGCCATTTCTGATGAGCAATTTCATCTTCCTGGTTCCGCTACACCGCAGACTGAATGCACAGGTAGATGCAAATTCAGCATGTAAACTCCACGGCTGCGTCTTCTTCTGCTATGAAACGGCTCAATCATTAGTCAGGAGAATTCATTAAGTCAGCTCTCCACAGATCCTTCCAGCACTAGACAACTGAGCAATACAGAAAACAATGTAAAACCCCATCTGTCTACTGGAACATCTATTGGCTCATACAAATCTAAGAGGCACGTCAAAGCTCCTGGAACTCAGACATAAAGAGACCCTTTTAAAAGCCACAAGACTCCAGCTCCAGGCGGAGGGAATAAGCTTCACAGCCAGAAGACAGACATCTTCCCTAGAGTGTCAACAGGGGAATGAAGTCAAAGGTGCCTAGCTATTTATACACTGCAATTAGCTTCTCTTGATGTCAGGAATAACTTTATAACCAAGTGCTTCATGCAGCTATGACACACCCTCATATGTCCAAAGCATGTAGTGGCAGCTGAAAGTGGTCTTTAGGAGCCAGAAGCAGCTGTGTATGAGGCACAGTGTTCAACATACCTTTGCACACATTGTGTTGATATTCAAGTCAATTGGGCTAAGTTGATTTCTACAGAAGCTGTCCAGGTTACCACTGAAAAACTCTGTTGAAGCCTTCTTAGGGCATGACCTAAGACCCAAAAGCTACACCTTCTGGTTTCTTTAGGTATCAGCACTACAAAGGCAAGTATCAGTTCTGCCCTATCAGCCTGTACCAAGACAGTGATCCCAGTCAATCAAGAAGTGTAGGTGCTTTTCGTGCAGAAGCCTAAGATGTGACAGGTAAGGCAGAGACTTCCAAAAGATTGCCAAAAGCAGCTCATTATCATCTCCGCTTTCTCAATGTGGAAGTCCTCTTCCAAATGCAAAACTCAAATCATTCACTCTGTTTGCAAAGCCTGAATGGGTCTAATATCCATCACTTCCAGCTGTCCCCTTAACACAGGGTACTAGCCATTATGGCTACTACTATTTAAGTCCAGCTGAAATTGCAAACAAAACTTGCTCCAGTAAAGCACTCATCTATGGGACACTTTAGGGTAAGGAATAGCAACTGAGGAGCAATGGAGTCTCCCACTGAATCACAGTGGGGAGATAAAAAGCAAGCATCAATTCTTCCAAGGTAATGAGCTACCCAGAAGAAACAACTGGTGCGTTCTGATTCAACAGCTGTTTGGTGCAGTTACTGCTCTCCAAAGAAGAGGAGCCAATTTAGAATTCATCTAGGAGTAAAGCGTTTTCTTGGGCACCAAGCAGCTTAGGTCAAAAACAGATCATGAGTGAAAGCCCTAGCTCTCTCCTTCAAGGCCCCCTGCTATCTTAACTTTTATATTAAAGGCAAAAAGCAAATCACTCTAAACCAGTAGAATGAGAGGAATAGGTAAGTTGTTTTTTTTAAAAATAAGTTATTCCTGTAGGCTCAACTCCTACATGGGGCAAAAGGCCTCAGCAGAACCCAAGCCAGTCTTCTCCCACCAAAGGAAGGTCCATTTCTCAGCAAGCATAGAAACTGTACCACAAAAATTTTGTTAATGTACCAACAAGGTGATGAGACAGTTACTTTGTATGTCAGACTGTCAGGACAGCAGGCTGGTACTTACTCAGCTATCTGTCCTGGCTGAAGTCACACAGTAGTCTCAAGATCACCATATAATCAAAAAGTTCATGCACTGACATGGAACAGTCAGATAAAACAGGGAAGTAAAATTCTTGGACATCCTGCCAGTATCGTGTTCACAGTAATGGAAGCAGCCCATCCTGCCTGCTCTGCCTGAGGTGAATGACAAATACTATGCCAGAAAGTTCTTTCTATAGAAAGCAATTTGTCACCCTCCTGGAGACCAGGCCACAGGCTCCAACAGTGCTGTGCTTTTTGATCCAGCTCATCCAGCCAATCACAACTTCTGAATGTGAAAGTAACAAAGTTTGTCAGCTCAGGTTTAATTCAGCCTGGTACTCTGCGGATTAAGAAACATCTCTGCTAGCATACATTTGAGCTTTGGACACATACTACTGCTGAGGAATTCTTAATTCCATTTCAGAAGCTTTATCCGGCTGTCCTGCTTCTCACACCAGCTAGGGCTCCTCCTTTGCTAATCTGACAGCCAAAAGCCTCCACATCAAGGTCCACTAATACTTAGACCTCTGCTCCTCAAAACTAGGAAGAAATCTGACTCCTGGGAGGAGTATTTGCTTATACAATCACTACTTTTGAGTTTCAGGCCCCAGACCCTTGAAACTTTTGAGGCATACAGTTGTCAAAGTTTTATCAGCACTGACAAACATTAAGTTGTAACATTAAAACACAACTGAAAACGCTACTATCCAACAAGTTCAAGTGCTAACTACAGAATGACTGACTTCTGACTGTGAATGGGCAAGATGCATGTGAGTAAATTAAAGCAACTCCAGACTCTGCTCAAGTTAAATCCTATTTCTTAACCATAGTCCCATTTCAAACTCTTCCAGCAGTCTTACCTAGTCTCACAGGAAGTGTACCTTTAAATCTGAGCAGTTTAAACTTCTTGCTTCCAAGTAACTTGAATTCCTGCTAAGTCAGTTCAACAATTTCTGGTGACAAGAGAAGAAAAGTTAAGTTTTGCCTAGTGTATCAGAGACTGGTTGAGGTTGGAAGGGATCTGTGGAGATTATCTTGTTCAACCCCCCTGCTCAAGCAGGGCCACCTAGAGCAGGTTGCCCATGACCATGTCCGGACGGCTTTTGAGTATCTCCAATGTGGGAGACCCCACAACCTCCCAAGGCAACCTGTGCCAGTGCTCAACATCCTCATAGTTTCAAAGAAAAAAAAAAAGAAAAAAAAAAAAGTGTTTCCTGATGTTCAGAAGGACCCTCCAGTGTTTCAGTTTGTGCCCATTGCCTCTGGTCCTGTCACTGGGCACCACCTTGAAGAGTCTGGCTCTGTCACATCTGCACCCTCCCTTCAAGTATTCATGTACTTCGGTAAGATCCCCCTGAGCCTCCTCTTCTCCAGGCTGAAGTCCCAGCTACCTCAGCCTATCCTCAGAATGGGAGATGCTCCAGTCCCTTCATCATGTTCATGAGCCTTCACCGAACTCTCTCCAGTACACTGATGCCTTTCTTGTTCTGAGGAGTCCAGCACCGGACACTTGCTCCAGGGGCAGCCTCACCAGTGCCAAGCAGAGGGGAAGGATCACCTCTCCTGACCTGCCAGCAACACTCCTCCCAGCACAGCCTCCTCTGCAGCAAGGGCAACATCTGGGAAGCTACACAAGTAGCTATGTTAAAGTTGCAAGAGAGTTGAAATGCAAGAATGAAAGTTTCCCTTAGAACCCTAACTCCACACATATGGAGGGACTGATCCATGCTATGTGACAAAGTCGCACCCCCCCACCAGTTGTCTGGGTAAGCATTACAGCAGGCAAATTAAAAGTCAAGTGGATGATCAGAAACCAACTTCCTGATTTTGAAAGCCACACTGTGAAGATCAAGTTTTTAGGTTGCTGGGTATTTGGCAATTCCCATCCAGTAAGTCTTAGTAAAGCAACTCTTGAACACCTGTAAGAGCATCATCACAGAAAATTCACACTGCTCTGGGCATTGAAGAGTTTGAACAGCGTGAGCTAAACTCTTGAATAAATGAGACTGAAGTTACTCACTGCCACTCACCAGGCAGGGTCTTCCAATGCACTTAATACAAGCTCCATGGTTCATTAGTTATAAAACACAGTGGGGAGAAGTGGAACGGGACAGAGCAAGTTAGCCTGACCTGTACTGAAGAAGTACTTCAGTTCAGTATTAACTCTTGCACATCCACTTGCTAAATTCAAGAGAAAGTGGGATTTTCCCAAAAATGGCCGAGAACAGTTCTAATCATGTTAAAACACTTTATTCTCCTGTTTAAGGCAACAGGGTTTCTTATTTATGCAGACTTAGAGATGACATTTTTAATTTAAGCCTACACATTCTGCTTAAGCTTTGGAGTTTAAATTAAACACCAAGGTGTGTTTAAGACTGTACTTCGAGATGATTTATTCTACAATATGTATTCTTTAAGGAACACTTACTTCAGAATTACTAATACAAGCAAGTTAGCTATTCTACTGAGACACTCAGTGTTGTTCTCCCATTTCTTCAGAACCCGTTTTAACAAGTCCATGAGGGACAAACATTTAGAAAGACAGAACAAAAACCTGAGATGCTAGTCACCTCTGCTATCGTAGCTAAGTTCACTTTATCAAATAGCTTACAAAGGGAGAGAAACTTCCTTATTTAGTGGAAACCAACTGCTCCAACAACCCCATGCTCAGGCCTTTGCTATGTTACTCAGCAAAGGGGGCAGGGGCAGATTCCCAAGCCAGATACCCTTGAGTGCCCTCTGGAGCAGCCTACCATCCTCCAGAGCAGAAGCAGACAAGACCCCTACCTTTATCACTTAACTGGGATGACTAAGTAGCACTGACCATGATTTTTCACGGTCTTTCCACCCAGAAGTGGCACTATAGATTAAAAGGAAGTGACTGCATATCCCTTCACCTTTCTCCTTGCAGGTTAGGGTGAAAAACACACATTCACTTACTACCTGTTAATTGCAACATTCTAGCCCATGCGAGCTGCTGACAATGTTGCCTACTAGATACCTCAGGAGGAAGAAGCTGAGTATGACAAGCTGTTTCCTAGAAGGATTTCTAGTCTTCCCTGATTTCTCTATCAGTAGAAAGTGCACTTGTTTTTATAGCTGTGTTCCTAGTTACCCACTTACAGTTTTTAAATTCAAACAGCTTGCTCCCAATAGCATCCCCTTTTAAAGGGTGGCACAACTTAGGAAATACTCTAAGAAATCTACACTACAAATACCAGATTGCTGCTTTGGAAGGGATGTAAGCTTCATGCTGAATAACTTACATCTTATTATTCACCTTAAATTACCCAACCAACAGCTCTTCCTACTAGCAACACATTTATTCTTTGATAAGGCTAATCAAAGAGTTACTAGAGAGCTGAAATAGCCCCAAAGTCTGTAACAACACAGTTCTAACCTGACTGAAAACAAGATTTCCACCCTAAAAGATTCAAGTTGCCTTTATGGAATTTATTTACACTTGTTCAAGATGGAAACAGTTCTTCTAAGTATCAGCTCTCACTTAAGTTAAGGTCTGCTTTCCGACAAGACATCCCTGCTATTTCTGAGGGAAGTATTCTGAATTTCTATGAAGTCACAAGAATTTTTTTGCTACCTTTAATTCCTTCATGAAGTGAAGGCCAAGGGAACTTGGACAAGATTGTTTTCTCACTGGATAGAGCTGTATGTGGTTTGTGCTATATGGAGGAGGGTTTGTGCATTCATATGAACTCTTCTGCAATGGGTAAAAATGATCAGCAATATAAAGACACCTAATCTCAGGGAGCATACTTCAAGAGAGAGATGGGGCAACAGAATGCTCACACTGATCCCATGGCTTACTCTAGCTAAGCCACAAGGATGCAGTTTGAAGAGGATAAGAAAAAGGAGTTCAAGGCAGAAAACAGGAGATGGAGATGTTAAAAGCATACTGCAACTGTATTTGGGTTGCAAAATTAACGTTACGATATATTTTGTAAGTGATTAAAGCTGACAGCCATTAATAGGCAGTGCACTGATGCCCTTAACTAGCCTCTTAAATTTCTGCCCCATCTTTTTCCAACTGTCCTAATTCCAGTCTATCTTCCCATATTTCCAAACATGCTATCACCCCTCTGCCTATACAGTTATTTCAGACTCTCTAAACCAAATGAAAGACACCATGCCACATTACACATTCTT
The DNA here is from genome assembly GCA_034782735.1 of Sagittarius serpentarius. Lineage (NCBI taxonomy): Eukaryota > Metazoa > Chordata > Aves > Accipitriformes > Sagittariidae > Sagittarius > Sagittarius serpentarius. Next base: position 845,830 of record JAVKLA010000042.1, read on the forward strand.
CAACTATAGTATTCTAACCAGTTATACAGCAGTTTAATCAAAACATAATAGACATCAGTACTCAGCACTAACTTAGCTCTTCTAAGAGTAGCCAGTACTTGACTGAAAGCATTTGTAAGGAAAACCGCATCAACCTGACAATCATTTTCCCTTTAGTGACACCATTTTTTCAGTGCTTTCAACTCACAGTGAGAGACTCAGGACTTGTGTCTGGACCCCAAACTGCTTTTCTCAGCCAGTCTCTGAGGGAGAGAAAGAGGCACAAAAGCCACAAGGGCAGGTCCCAGCAAAAAGAAGTGAGAACCAACGACCCCAGGACCCTTGGGGACACCAAGAGACCACCTGGGGTCAGAGCCAGCTTCATACACTAGCAGATTCATTTCTGTCAAGAGACCAAGTCGAGATACTGTTTTGCCTTTCCAGCCGTTTTAACACATGCAGAAACCATTAGCTGGACAGAGGAGGTAGGAACTTTTGTGAGTTCAGTAAAAGAGAGACAGTTCTGATGTCCAAGGGAGGGGTACTGGGAGTCATCTGTCTGAACCAAAAAGTGTCTGGGAACATCACATGTACTTGAATTACAGGCAACAGGATAGCCTGATACAACTGGGACACGATGCGAAGGATACCGTAATTAAATGTGACAACTGCAGCATTTAATTACAAAGACAGCATGAAGCTACAAAATGGAACAGTCAAGACATGGTCCATGCACAGAAGAGACCCAAAGCGTTCCTCAATAGCCATGGCTAGATCTACAAACTGTAGATCTAGTTTCAATAGCCAGAAAATCAAAATTCAAGCCTGGGTCTTCTTTCAAGGTGTTTAAAGCCTCCTATTTACATTAAATATCAATACTGTTTTGCCAGGCAAAGGATATATTCCAGTGCCCCACAAGCTAACAGTTCACAGGGACTAAGATGGTTTTAGCTAGAAAAGTAGTGCAAACTAATTAAGTTCTAAAATATGTTTTAGTAGTCCGTGTCATTGAAAGTTTTGTTAAAAAATGACCAACATGGAGTTCTGATGTTCTCTTGAAAAAGGGACTTTTTTTAAGATTACAAAGAATCAAAGCAGCTTTACCGGGTTTTTTTACTGATTAACAGCCACAGCTGTTCCCCTACATATTTTACTTGGCATGCGTTTTGAACACAGAAGTCTTCCATTGTCATATACTAGGTTTAGAATTTTTTTTGTTAAAGTGTTCAGACTCTGAGGTGAGGTGGCACGACTATTTACTTAGTGTAGTAAGACTTTTCTGATCCACTGGAGAAGTTGAACAGTCTCCCTATGGTCACAGGGAAACGATGTCCAGAGCATCCTACGCTCGTGAATTGGCTGTAAGCTATGCGTAGAGCCACAAAACTGAAGTAGTGATGACAGAAATGGTTGACAGCAGGCATGCAGCAGTTTTTACATTCTAAATCCAAATCAGTAATTCATTTCAGCAGAGTAAAATTAAATGAGCATTGGAGGTACCTTTTGAAATAGTTAGTGCTGGGGACCACTGTGATCGTAGAATATCAAGACAAATGCTGCCATTACTGTTAATATTTGGATGATAGATTCTTGTTGTAAATGCAACCTGCAAAAGAAAGAAAATTTCAGTGTAGGCTCACAAATACACATTACACTACATGGTAATGAATAGATTTAGGATACAAGCCACTCACCTTAGGTGGTTTGAAGGGATAATCTGTTGGGAAGTGAATTGTCAAGAAAAATACTCCACCTTGATAGGGACTGTCATTCTGTTAATGAAAAAGAATCATTGCAGTTTGAGGAGTTTTTACAAGAAGACTAGTCATAAAGAGCTATGAACATCAACTCTCTCATACTTACTGGTCCCATTATTGTAGCTTGCCAATGGAACACTGAAAAAGAGAAAGATTTACTTCAGTTTGGAGAAGCTCAAGTAACGAACTACTTTCTTCCAGACAAAGCAGCACAGAAAAGTCTATTTTAAAAACAAAGCCTTCTGAAAGGCTGCAGGGAAGCAAGCCAAAGAATTAAACAGAGACAGATCAAAGTACTCAACACTCCACATTCACTTGGTCCACACTTTGGCATTGCTGTGGCACCACACACGTGCCCTGCAAAAAAATCTCATTACAATAAAAATCCAGACAGTTACAGTCAACTTTTCAGACCCAATAAATTCGTGAGTTCAACTTTGCAGTTTCCAATGAAGCACCTGAATCAAAGCCCAGTTTCCAATGACTGCCCTCTTAGAGCAAGCTACAGCAAAGGTACAGTATGAGCTCATACTTTTCTTAGGTAAGATCTCTCCTACACAGGTCCTTAGTCAAATGGAGAGTAAGCCCAAGCTTTATACATACCAAAGGTAAAGAGGTAACCTAAGCCAGTGGTATCTTGACTGAATGTTTCTTAGTCTCCACAGAGGTCTCAAGATTTCATTCAAGCAGCAGAAAGCAATATAAGTTTTAAAAGAATACAAGAATGACAGTCTGCTCAATACTTGGGACCAGGATGTGCTAGTACGCACTTTAGGTTAAATGGACAAAAATTAAGTCTCACTCGTATGCATCTGTCCAAGAGAACATCTTAATCTGGTAATACAGAAGATTCGTGAAGAATGTCTTTATGCTGCAGAACATAAGGAAAACAATCAAAGCTGTTAATCTGTATGAGGTACATTTAGAAGTTCTTGGGATTCCCGCATTCTCCAAAGGCTCTAATGCTAGCCTGTGCAAAGAGGACCAGCTTAACAAATTATTTGTGAAATAGTACCACAGGAAGTTTCCTTCTGCATGGACATCAGCCACATTGCATCTTCAGAACTGAGGAGCTGTAAAAAAGACTCCAGTTGTTGGAAGGTAGGTCTTCAAGACACAGAAGCTGAAGCCACCTGCAGATCTGTACGTAACTTGCAACTGGCGTCTACAGCTTTCAAGAACACCTGGGCCAAAATTACTTTTGGCCCTGAGTGGCACTACTTTTTCTAGTCTAGCATGAGCAGTTTTTAATTACATGTGGCACAGGCATTACAGCTGGGAATGATCTCATACAAAGAAGAGGAAAAAAGAAGAGTGGGAACAGCCCTGCCAAGGCAAGGGGAGAAGAGTGTTTTGTTAGAGCAGCGGGTTTGTTACAAAGGGTATCGCAGCTGGTAACACCAGCTAGCCTTTCGAGAAACTCTACATTCAACGCAGACTCAGGAAATCACGACAGTGGCTCATGTGTTCATATGTAGCATTCACCTATTTTAAAAGGGTTCAGACAGCTTCACAGGAAGTCCTTATCACCTGCAGCAGGACAATGTGAAACCTGGAACAAGAGCACAAAGGGGCAGCAGAAACCCAGCAGTGAAGACTGCAGCTAATCACAGAAAAACCAACAAGAATTTAACAGGCATCAGTAGATGCTGATAAGATTCACTGTGACTGCACTGGAATACACAGGCAGCACTGGACCTTAACCTGCGTACCTCTGCACACTGAAAACAGAAGCCGATATAACTTAACTATTGTCTTATACCCAACAAGAAACAAGAAAAACGCTTTCACAGTGTATCTTAACATCCCACAAGCTAGAAGGCTCATTTGGTTGCTGGGTTTTTTTTCCCCCAGCTCCCACCCCAGATTCAAGGAAAGTGCTTGTTTAACCTAAGCTTTAGAGTCTCACAACACCCAAGTCAAGTTTGATGAACTAAAAGCTGGATTTGTCATGCAGAGCTTATTCCAACTGATTCTTTACTTTGAAATCAGCCATTCAAAAAGTTACTTACAAAGTAAGGGGGTTGCTGACTTTCAGTAATTAAGCACAGGTACCTGTTTGGAACTGAACTAAGCCACTGCATAGTACTCTGGAAGTTACTAGTATAATCCAGTCCCAAGCATATTTCCAAAACAAAGGCCAGAGGTGGGTGGAAAAGGGCTAAAACTACATTACCACGAGAAAGAAAATCCAGTCCCTACAGTTAACAAGACAGAAACACCTCTTCACTTCCCAAAGTTTATTAACTACAGGGACAAGAAGCTTCTAACTGTAAACGGTTTACATCGGCTGGACTAGCCACTAGATACCACTTTGCAAGCACAGCACGTCCTGAACTCTGAGAAATGTCATTCTGACAAGGCAATTCAGGCAGACCTAGAGCACAGGGATCTCAGAGAAGGCACCTTTCTGTTGCTGCCACTGCTGTCCGCTTACATATACCCAAAGTGTTGGTCTCAATAGTGAAAGTCTTTCATTAGAGGTCTTTCAGAAAGGTGGCACATGGAGAATAATCAAGTATTACTTCAAGGCTTTCCGATTCAGTAGGAACTTTCCACTACGAGCATTCACCAACTTATGTTACCACCTCCTCCACCAGACAATCTCCACCACCTTTGATAGTCTTTCAAAACCACGAAGTAGTTTATCATGTCACAAATCACACTTGCTAATCTAATGGAAGAAAAGCCTCAGACTGGCTCTACATCTTCGTAATTTCTCTTCCATGAAACTACAAGCTTCTTTGAAATACTATTTTGAAAGCAGAAATCAGTTGTGGAGTAACTACAAGCAGCTGGACGCTACTGCTAAAAGCCCTCGAAACCAAACACAGCTTTCACTTGTTTGAAAGCACTGCTGAACAGTAACATCTCCACTAACTTCAGTATTTTCATTCTCAGATTTCAAGTGCTTTTTTTAATCTAATGCTAGATTTCTATAGGAATGTGTAAACTTCTATATACTTCAGCACTTCTGAATAGCTCAGAAATGATTCAGAAAGACCTTGGCAGTTACTTTTTTCCTTTTAGAAAGGATACCTAAGCTTAGAGCTCTTAACGCATAGATGGAGGGTTTCCCTACTTAAATATCCCCTGCTCTCATGAGCTTGGATGCTTTGCTGAACTGCACACTTGTCAGAGAGACCAGCTTGCACAGAAGGTTCAATGCACGCTGTTTAACAGGCAACCCAGTCAAAGCATCCAAGTGTTCTCACGTAGCCTTTTCTACACAGCAGAGCTGCATAATGTGTAAACACATTCCCTCATCTCAGGCATTTTACATGTTAAATGCCAATGCATTTAATGCATCATGCAAGTACCTGAATTCACCCCAGGGCCCATAGTAAAGTTATAAAGCAAAAGGTGAATTTGCAAGTGTTCTTGTCTCATTGCAAACATCCTACTGCTCTTGCTCACCTCAGCTATGACCAAGAGTTTAATGCTGCTATAAAAAAAAAGAAGTAGTTCACCAGAAAGTGTAAAATCCTAGTTAACATGGAGAAGCTGTACAGCTTGCAAAACCACTGCAGTTTAAAGGCCTCTCACAGAAAACCACCATAAAGTACAGGGCAACAATTAAGTTGCCTTATTCACAGCTCAAAGCAGACTGGGGAACATTACCTACAGCTAAGATAGAGGCATCCATATAAACACCATTAAGTCAAGTCACACGATGTATCTTGCCCTCCTCCCTAGGCAAAAATACATGCACAAAGCGACAGTAGACTTTACTATAAAATGATGTTAGACAAAAAAATCAGGGTAGGACTTTAAAGACTGTTTTTTTTCTGCTTTAACACAGCTCCTTGAGCTTCAGGACAGGATAACAACTCCAAATGACACACCAGGTGAACAACCTTGCACAGAAAAGACGACCAGCTGATGTGTAGGCCAAGAAGACTGTCCTAGGCTATCCCTTACATGGAACTGGCAGGGCCAACTGATTTGAGTACAGTTTTCAAAAATAACAGTACCGTGTGATTTAAGGATGCTCCACCTGCACTTCCTGTCTCATACCTAACCAGCTATGTCCATATCAAGTGACAAGTTAAGTCACGACAGCAGGATTTGGACAGTCTGATTTTGCTTATCAAGAAAGCCACAAGCAGTATTCCAAATTGAGTGAAATCCTGCCTAAAAATTAAAAGCCAAACCTGTTTTTCAGTTCTTATATTCCGGTGTGCTCTATAATACACTAGCACAGAACAGATTAAAGAACAAGAAGTGTTTCCAGTGTTCCTATAACTCGTTTGACTATAGTAATTATTAAACTTAAAAAAAAAAAAAATCTAACATTACTTCATGATCCAAGCTTTAATTTACCAACTCATTTTCCTTCCGTTCACATTTTAATCTCTAATCCTGAAGGACTACACGTAACTCTCTTTAAAAAAATGCAGTGTTAACTAGCTCCTGTGTAAAATACAGTTAACCTTGACCTTGCTATACTAGCACCTAGTATTAGGAGTAGATTGTTTTACCTCTACAGGACCATGTGACTACACCACAAACAGTTTAGGTGTCAAAGAAGTTCAGAAAGCGGTATGCAGCTGCTTGTTGGTCTAGCCACAGAGCTACTCAAGCTTATGAACTCCATGCCCTATGAGAATGCCAGAACAGTTAATTCAAAAGGTGTAACTTAATATGTCCTCAGTGCAGAGTTACCCTATCAATAAAACGGGAGTAACACAGGTCTCCAGTGATACACAAGGAAGGTATTAAGAGATATGGAAGTGTAACAAATTTAAGATTACTATGTGGAGTAATATCTAGTATTCTAACCAAAGGAAACAGAAGGGTTCTCCTTGCTAAGAAACTGGACATCCTGTTTGAGAAGAAAAAGGGAAAAAGTTAGAAGCTGCAGGTGTCTGCCAATAGTAGCATACTTACTGTCATCACCAACAGGCCCTGCTGAACACTGTGCTGGAGGATCACGTGCCAGATCATTCAACTCCTAAAAAACAGGAACAGTTTATTTCGTTTCAAAACCAATCATGTTATTGCTAAAAAAGCTCCTAGTGGCACTTTGGCTATCACTCTTGCTCATGAACATAATGCTCGCATTAGCAAGTTTCCTGAAACCACAAGAATGGCAACACCACAAAATTAATATCCAGGACCCCCAAAAGTGAAGTTGCATCTTAAACGCAAGTCACATGTTTGGCATATGCATCAGTAACCTCTCTAGATTTCTACATCGTATTAAGTCACAGCAATCCTCATCAGTCATAGGGTCTATCAGGTTTGCCTTCATTGATAACAGAACTTAAGAGATCCTAAGCATTATCAAGGTATATATTCCACTATCTCCAGGTCACAGGGAGACAAGATGACCTCAAGCCAACAACTCTCAGTATCAGCCTTATTTTATCCCCTGTATTGTAACAGGTCCTAGGATGCTCCAGCTATAGTGATCTAGTTTATAATCTCAAGCCTGCAGTATACAGAACTTCCAACAACCTGTGGTCATTTTGTCTCCAGATGTATGCATCAGTGAATACAGCTGGTTAAACAGAGTAAAACACAAGGCCACCTGTATCTATACAACTGCTAGCCTACGAATGGAAATCCTCACTTTAAGTAGCTGTGTCAATAGGATTTCTTCAGAGGAAAATTTGACTATGAGTCTCAATTGCTCTGGCTGAACAGGTTGAGTAATTCGGAACACTTCTGAACTACACCAACTTTCAGTTTGAAGCAAAGTTTCAGCCCAGATGAGAAAGAGTCCACACCTTGTCACCAGAAACTCACATTAGCAGTTTGCTCAGGAAGTAGACATTTAGTGGGAAGTGCAAATAGATTAAAACTTTAAAGTCAAACTTTGCCTGCTCTATTTCTGGCTCAGCCACTGACCTGCTTTGCATGATGGGCCTAAACATATTGACTTTTTTTTGTGCTAGCTCAGTCTAGAAAGCTAAACTTAAACACCGGACAGCCATTATGAGGACAACTAAATCCAGCACTCAGGAAACACTCCCATGCTGACTTTAGCCCATTGTGCATTCAGCTTTTCACCTCACAGCCTGCAAGGGTTACCACCAACACTCCACAGTGGAGTCTCAGATACCAGACTTATCTAAAGCTTTTGATAGACCAAACATTTAAGGACAACGACCAAGACAAGCTGACTGCAGGAATGGAAAAAGCTTGCCACTTAATGGCCTTTTGTTATTTACAGGCAGTATTTAAGCTCTTGAATAGATGATCTCTGGGAATTCCAGCTTCTACTTCCCATGAACTGGGAGGCCACCACTAACCAAACCCTATTCTCTTCTGTTATAATACAAGAATGCTGCCTTACAACAAACAGGTAAATCTTGGGATTTTCCCCTCAGTATGCAGTTCCCCAGAAGTCTTGCAGTAGAGATAAAGTTTCACATACCCTGACTACTGTAAAGTGCACAGAAGTTTGGTTTTGCTCTCAGTGGCTCCCAACTTCTTAAGAGCCCCAATGAAAGCCTCCTGACTTGACATGAGACTAGTGAAGCTTTTCTAGTGCTCCTACTGAGCTTCTTACAGTGCTGACCCAAGCAAACCTTGCTCCCGCACTTTATGTTCAGCCTGGACTTGGACACTGGTAGATACTGAGCATGCAGCACCTGCTGAAGAGCCTACTCCCTCCTGAAGGTGCAGAGCACCTCTAGATATCCCCTGAAGGAGGAAGACCCTTCGAAGCTGTCAGTTATGCACATCAATTCAGAGTAGCCAACATTACCCAAGTAAGGACTCCCTCCTTACCTCCTGGTTGCAAGTGTCAGCTAGCGTGAAGATCAGTAATGTGCTCTCACTCCCCACCAGCACACTTCGCACCACCTGCTGTACATCTCTCCTTTAACTCCAGAACATTAAATATGTCGAGTATCATCCCAAGCAACAAAAGAATACTGCTCCACCCTGGAGAAGTGCACATACTATAAAAGTTTTCAGATAGTGACAGTCTGAAAAACACAGAGTAGCAGACTGCACTGTGCTTTAGCATCAGTAAGCCAAGGGACACCCTGTGCAATCAGTGCAGCAAAGGAACATGCAGCCACTTACACACAACTTCACTGGCACCTGAAGGGCCACACCCCTTCTTCGTGGTCAGTTTAGTCATGGTTGCAAAGAATGAAGCGGGTCTCCACATACACAAATTCAGAAGTACAGGCACGAAAACTTAGGAACACACTACTCTTTCTAAAGGTATATAGAGTATGGCCCACTCCAAATGCTACTGGACTCTAATCTTCTGGAAAAGAATTTAATACTCAAAACCCTAAACACACCTATTACCAAAAAACCCCACACCCAAACCTCTCTTCCTTACCACTTATCCCCTTCACTCCTGTTTTACGCACAAAAATGATACAACAACACTAGACTCAGAAGGAGTACAACTGTAAGAATCCACATTCTCCATGTAAGACCACAACCTACTACGGATTATATTTAAGAACCCAGCATGCACCTTCCCTACTGTAAAGGGAAACAGTTACTAACACAGGCTGCAGCTTGAGCACATATTCTACCACCTAGGAGAATACACAGCTCCAAAGCTGCCCCGACATTCACCCTACTGCTCAAAAGCGCCACTTCAAATTGCATGAAACAGCACACCTTCTGTGATACCATGAGGCAAATCTCACAACAGATACAGAGGCAACAATGAAGTTCAGTTAGTAGCAGCCTTGCTTCTCATCAAAATACTATTTCTTTCTCTTCAATCTTCAGTTCCAGCTAGCAGGAATACTATACAAGGCTTCAGAAAACCAAAGTACCTCACTGGAAAGATCTGACTTACAACACCACTCATGCCACTTGTCTCTCAGTGATGCAGCTCTCACCTAGGGCAGCATTTCAGGTTCTGCTCTGTAAATTCAGATTGAAACATCACAGATTAAAATGCCTGTGTAAAAAGCAATGCATAAGCTCCCTGCGCTTGGGAAAGTTTAGCAACAACTCTCAATTCAAGCGCCTGCATTGCGGTTTAACGCAGCAGGCAGCTAAACGCCACACAGCCGTTCGCTTACTCCCCCACAGCGGGATGGGAGAAAAATCAGGAAAAAAAAAGGTAAAACTTGCGGTTGAGATAAAGACAGTTTAATAGGGCAGAAAAGGAAGGGAAAATAATAACAACGATAAGAGAATATACAAAACAAGCGATAGACAATGCAACTGCTCACCACACACTGACCAAGGCCCAGCCAGTCCCCAGCATGACACTGATGAGCATGATGTCACATGGTATGGAATATCCCCTTGGCCAGTTTGGGTCAGCTGTCCTGGCTGTGTCCCCTCCCAGCTTCTTCTGCACCCCCAGCCTCCTCGCTGGCAGGACAGCACGAGAAGCTGGAAAGTCCTTGACTTCGTGTAAGCATTGCTCAGCAACAACTAAAACATCAGTGCGTTATCCCTGTTTTTCTCATGCTAAATCCAAAACACAGCACTATACCAGATACTAGAAAGAAAATTAAGTTTATCCCAGCCAAAACCAAGACACCCTGCGATTCTTAACCTCCTAGCTTTTGCAGAACAACAGCTCAGATAACAACAAGGAAGTTGAGCCTCCACAAGACACCTCTGGAGCACAGTCCCTAGCTGCAGGTAGACTGCTAGCTGCCTCTGCACACCACAAAGGCTCACACGTTACCAGATTTCCCAGCAGGGCACAGATGACTGCTTTAACATGCCATTCTCTTCAAGCTGCTGACACACTAGAAAGGCTCCCACTACTCACTCGTCAGACCTGCAAGGCCAAGTTTAAAAACAGGAATGATAACTACATACGGCTGCATTTATCCAGGTACAAATGAAGAGGAGCATCCACTGCTGCAGCACAGTGCCAAGCTTTTGCATCTGAGAGGTTACTTTGCCTTTTGAAGACTCCTGTGCAGTTTCCAAGACGTTTGCACCACCAGACCTAGTGAGGTCTTTGCTTCCTGAGGGAGACTGAGAACCAGCTGGTTTGTAACTCAGAACAAATTACTCTGGAGTTCACGTAAAACTGGAACTCATAATACATGGAGGGATTCAGTTACAGTTTGGTATCATCTACAAACCAGCCACTAGCAATGTATCAGATCCTAAGCTTCAAGGCCTGCTGTATCTCCCTGTGATCTGGGAAGGCTTGCTGGTCAATGATCAAGTCTGATCTTGACAACACTGATTTTAAACCAAAACCTGAAGAAAGCCATAGCTGGTTACCATTTAAGAGAGTTTCTGATCCTTAAGCACATGCAGAGGCTTTGCTTTAGGAACTTAAAAGTAAAGACTCCAGCAGCCTTTAGAGGAAGTTTCCACTGGAGTTACTCAGCTCCCAGGAGGCTACCTCACCATGACTTGCCTTCAGCTGGAAAGCCAACTTACAGAACTTAAAGGTTCTGCCATGTTCCCTACAGCAAAATACCCTTGGGGTTGGGCCAACCGCTGCAGATTATACCATTAACTTGACCCGTCTCACAGTTCAAAGTATTAATTAGTTCCTCAGCAAAAACGAGGACGTGGAAGCATGGCACAAAGCAAGGTTCAAGGAGTCTTGCCCAAAGGCCAAGCTGAATGAAACTACCACCATTATGTCCATGAACTAGATATCCTAAAAACTACAAAACTCACACAAGAAATTGACATTTAGGCTCCAAAAGCAGATTTAATTGTGTTTGTAAGATCGCAACAAAACCAACCACTACTCAGGGATTCCAGGAGGCATTTTAAGGAAGATGGATGCCACAGACCCCCTAGCTGTTCCCACGTCATGAAAGGCACTAGTTGTCAGTGGGGCCTCAGGGCACACAGGAAAGCCAGTGCCACAAGTCTCACTCAAACTCATGCTACCCTCCTCCTCCTCCCGTTAGTCTATCTCCCAGCAGGTAGTACAATGCATTTAAAATGCATCTTGATCAAGGAGTTCACAAACCACACCTGAAGTTTTTAAAGCACTATCAAATCCAAGTGTTTTAAGCCTTACCTTAAAGTTTAACCCTGCACATGTTTCAGGTTACAATTAGTTTTAATTGTAAACTCCAAAGACGTGTTAGAGCAGTTCAAATTTATTCCTCTAGACCACAATTCCCTCCCCAGTCTAACATGTTCCTGGTAAAAACTGCTCTGGCCAGAAAGTAAGACTAGTTTTAAGGATTAAGTTAATGCTAATACAGACTTTAGTAAGAATAACCAACATAACCAGCAACACCAACAACATCAAGAAGCCAATCAAGCGAGTAAAAAGCCAGTATCCTTTAGGAGTCAGTTCCAGCAATTTTAATAAACCTCGATACACAGCAGAGTTCCCCAAATACACTCCAACACACTAGATGCATGCCTCCAAACACTCACAGATTATCCAAAGTCCTTTTAGCTCCGACTCTATGGTCTTTCCTCCCTACTCTAGTTTGAGCTGTTTTCAAACTGTCATTTACTCAGAGACCACATCATTAGCTTGATTATAAGCCTAATTTTTGCTTCAGGTTGCTGCTGTAAGTGAAACAAGCTTTTAATCCAACTTGAGCAAGTTTACCTGCCTGAAGCCCCTGAACCCTTCTGTGACAGGCAGTCTGGGGCTATGTTACAAAATCGTGATTTATCTAGCCATAAAGGAACTTTCAGCCACCTAGCCACAAATTTGTTAGCTGCTTTCACGAGACCAGTGCCAAGCAATATGGAATCAGGGCCCAAGTCAACTCGACAGCATTCTGCCTTACCTCAGCAGCAGGACAAGCAGCTGCCAGCTACCTGTGCAGGTCCAATGCAGACATTCGGTTGGGCAAGAGCCTGCTGCATGTTCCTTGGGCCAGGCAGGTTCTACCTTTACCTGTCGCTGAAGGTACTGTGTAGGGTGAAGTGTAAGAGCCTACATCCGCCACGCATTTCACTCTGCTCTCTACTTGCAAGTGGTCCCCTCTGTACAAGGCAGCGCTCACATGCACACACCAATCAGATCACCAATTCCCTACAGTATCCATAGGTGCTCTCCCGGTCTTGAGGACTTCTGCGATTCCAGAATATCTGCCATTCTAAGGCTACTACCCCTATTAACAGAAGCATTTTAATCTTCAGAAAGATTTTAATCCTTTCACTTTGAAAGAATCTGCTTTTTCAATGCCTGATGATGGTTCCAATCCACTGACTTTCGCAGAGAAGAAGCCAAAGTTAGAAGGCAAGCAGTTAAGTGAGCAGCATGAGAGGAATCGAGCTGCACGAAATGCAGGAATAACCGAGGTACATGTGTTAAACAACGACCAATGTAACTGTCACATTTCTTTCTTTCTTTTTTTTTTTTTTTTTTTTTAAAAGCCTGAACAGCAAGGAAACCAGAGCAATGTATAACTTCCTCCTGGTGTGGAATCCGAGTAGCAAAAAACCTAGCTAACTAACAGAAGCTTAACCAGTATTCTCTGTACTAGCAACACACAAGATATTTAACACAGATGGGCTGCGCTGGCAGCTCCACAAACACAGCAAGAGTCCGTAACAGAAGAAACAAGTTGTTCCCACTGGCTGCTGTAAAGCAGAACCGGTAGCACAGAAATAAGACAAAGTTTGCTCGGCACAGGTAGCATGCGTACAACTTGGTGAACACCAATGCTGTTCAACTGACTAATCAATCTAATGCACCACATCCATGGGTAGCGTTCATTTTGGCAGAAGTGATACTGAAACACCTCCGGAAGTCAAGCAGCTCTGGACTACAGGCAAGCACATAGTCTTCTGCAGCTGAGCAGGGACATCACCATGGAATATATAGCTTAGCTCTGCAAAGCATTACCTGGTTTTTGGGCCTCTACATTATAAGCAGTAATAAGCCACCACTCCTCTGCTATAAGGAAGTGTTTTACTTCAGCAGCGCTGAAGCACAGCTTCTGATTTCCCCTTCCCCCTCACTGTAGGCTTCATCAAGCAATTCATATGGGGGAACCCATAAAAGACAATGAACTAACCTTTTACTTGCTCTCCCATTCAAAGAACTCCAAACTGTGCTCTAGTTTTTCAGTTACAGGTAACACATTTCCTAAAGATAAGTAACACAGATGGGGATGTGGCTGAATCCAAAATGCTTTGGCTTAAACCTTAAAATGGAAGCCATTCAATATGGTCCTCCAGTATCACTCCCATCCTACCCCTGCGTATCTACACATTGCATTTCTCCCAAAATACATCCATGATAAACCAGATCATTGTTATATATATAAAAAAATAACAATGAAGTTGTTATACTTCATTGTTATCCCCACACTTCACAGGGACTCTGGCTAGCATCATTGCTTACATCTCCCAAGAGAAAAAAAAAAAAAGAGTTCCAAGTTTTAGACCTGCAAGCCAGTAAGCACCTAAGCAAGAATTAAGAACACCACTGCCTGAAAGACTGCGGTGAATAACACAAGCAGCAATCTAATAGCAGGTCACAAGTCTGAGATCTTTCAGAGTATCTGCTTGAAGAACAGCTGCTGCTGCTTTGTGCAGCCACACTACCCCAGCTTGAGTCTCCGGACAACCCCCGTGAGCAACAGTGCCACCAGAGACATGCTGGGATGGATCGTGCAGGTTCTTGCGCTGCCTCACACACCAGCAACACTATTACTTACCCACCTGCAAAAAAACCTTCTTGTTCTGTCCCCTTCCAGTCAGGAGGAGTTCAACATGCAAGAGGCCATTTCAGGTAACACTACTGACACTGCATCAATGGTGTACTCTTGGGATTTCCTGCTTGTTTCCAAGTTCTCATCCTCATGTTATCCAAGGATACGAAAATTTTGGAGAAAACCTCATAGCCTGCAGTTGAGCATAAAACCCAATTTGCCAAGCACAAGAGCCAGTGGCAAGATTGAGACCTCAACACTGATATATCAAGATTGATACTACCCTCTAAAAATGCCTAAGCAGCAGCTTTCCTTCCCATCGCTTCCTTGTACTCAAGTCTATTGGGATTATTTCTACTTGATCCACATTCTGCAGGCTTTTGTTCTTGCCACAAAGTGCAACAGCAAAGGTCAGAAACTTGCTGTTCCCCTCATTATCCCAACAGGGACGGTCACCACACATAAGATACCGCTGCTTTTCCCAGAGATCAGAACAAAAAAAAAAGATGATAATATGAACACTCTCCACAGGGTTTAAAATAGCTGACACATAAACAACCAGTGATTATTACTTAAGCAGTTAAGCGAGGCGACAGTAACTCAAATTAAGAGTGCTCCTTTCTGTTCTGTAGCTTAACCCCCATTCAACTTTCAAAGCATCTGGACTGCTGGAACAAGCAGTTTTATTTCCCTTCACATACATACGCTTACTCCACCGGAACACTTGGATCTTTGCAGCGCTCAATATACACCACTGCTTTGGTGATGCTCTCACTACTTCCCAAGGCTTTAAAGACCCTCTTAACCTTACACAGTCCCCATTATCCCTCAAGATTCTTTATCTTTGAAAAGCAGCATGAAGAATCGGTCCACAAGCACCCAACGTTAACAAAGACTCAACACATTCAGCTTCTCTCCTCTTAAAAACCACAGACTAGAAACAGAAGCACTCCGAGAGCGTTGAACCCTGAACCTCAGCACACGCTAAACTACAATAAAGCAGCTTTCCCTGCTTCCCAAGTCACCTGACAGAAGATATACCCTTTCCAGAAAAGCCCTGCACTATCTGTGTGTGTCCCCTGCCCCCAGCAGTCATGTTTACCCTGTTCAGTGTTCACTGCTGTGTCTCCTAGGTCTATTCCGGTGGCAGGCACATAACCCACTCCCAAGGAGGAAGTGCTCTTTCAAAACACCTGCAAGCCCACAAACAGGCTGTGGAACAGTCTTCACAGTGTACCGAGTATCACTAAAGCAAGCGACAGAATGTTGCAGATAAGTGATACTCAGCTGGAGCACAACTTCCTCATGTAAGCTGCTAGCTTACGCTTATCTGGAAGTTTCAGTAAAGTTATACTCAAAATCCTTCCCTTTCAAGCTCTACCTATTCCATGTGCATATGTAAGCCTTAAAGCTCTCTTCAATTTTCTTCTCCACCTTAGCTTTAATTTGATCAGTACGACACACGAAGCTTCACAAAAACTTCAAGATAACCTACAATCAAAGCAAAGGTGTTAACATGTAAGCCAAATCCGATGCTACATACATAACAAAACAGAGCTAGCAAACCGATCTTAAATATTAGGTAGCAGGTTCACATCTGGTTCTAGACAAAAATGAGATTTACATAAGTCATTGAGACCAGAAACCCTATGGGAGGACTAGCTTCTACACCTGAACCTTGCATGGAGACTGCAAAGTGACAGCTACACATTTTGTGTTAAAAAGGATATAAATTCCCTACCTGACTCACCGAGGTAATAAAAGTGTACTTCGATAATCCTCTCTCTTTTTTTTTCCTGGTAAAACATACCGTGATGATCAAGCCAAGCATGGTTTTAAGACTGCAGGGGGTTCAGCAGTAGTGGTTTTCTAAAAGGCTAGGACACAAAGTGCGGTGCACCTCCTGCTCCAGGAGGAGAAGGCACCTCACATGCCTTTCCCTACAAGCTTACTAGATGACTCAGGTTGTAGAACAGCACTGGCTCCATTAAAACAGTAAATCACACTATTTTGACTAGTTGAACGTGACAAGTTTACTAGGCTTAGCGCTTCAGTACCCAAGATCATCGCTCCTTGAGGAGGGAGAAGAGCCTTTCACCACGAAGCTCCCAAACGAGCTACGCCAAAGACTTGCAAGGGCGGCCAAGAGCGGCGGCCCCCGCCCAAGCGCGGGGTTCCTCGCTGCTTTCCCCCACCCCAGCGTGTCCACTTCCACGCCCCGAGCGATTCCGGAGGGCGAGGAGCAGCACCCCCTTTAAGCCACAACAGCTGGCGGCGGCTGCTGCCCACCCCCGGGCCCGCCGCCGTGCCCCGGCGCCGGCGCCCCCTCGCGGCCCCACGGCCCGGGCTCCGGGGGCCACGTTGCTCCGGAGGGGCCCGGCGACCGCGACCACCGCCGGCCTCGGCCTCCCCCCCGGCGGCGGGTAACGGCCCCCGGGGATGGGAGGGCAAACAAAGCGCCCCGGCGGGCTGGGCCGGAGCCTGCCCCCACCCCACCCCGAGCCCTCTCCGGCAGCCGCGGCCCGGCCCGCGCCGCTCAGGGGCGGCCGGGGAACTTCTCCTCCGTTCCCACCTCCCCGGGCCCGCCTGCCGCCTCTCCTGACGGCGGGGCCGCCCGTCCCCTCGGCGCGGGAGAGGGGAAAGGCGCCCGTAAAACCCTCCAGCCGA
>JAVKLA010000042.1:864250-913728 GCA_034782735.1 Sagittarius serpentarius
AGGCGCCGGGGCCGGGGCCGGGCCTGGGCCTGGGCCTGGGCCTGAGGCGGGGCCGGTGGCCCGGGCGGGTCCCCGCGCCCCGGCAGCTTGGGGGGGAGGCGCCGGCGGCCCTGCGGCTGCTCCCTGTCCCGGGAGATGGTGGCCGGCCCCAGGTGCCCGGGCTGAGGCCGTAGAAGGCCCCAGGCGGCCCCTTCCCAGAGGAGGGCCAGGGCCTGTGGGGCACGGGCCGGCAGTGTACCTTCCCTGGCGAGGCAAGGGAGGGCAGCCAGGACAGGCAGAGGCCCTTCAAGAGCACATTAAGTGGCACTAAGAGCAATGCTGGTGACACCTTGTCAAGCACCCCTTCCCTGTGGGTAGCAGCATGGGGCTGGTGCACAGTAATTCATTTTTAGGCCTGGGAGGACGCGTGGACAAAGTACACCACATAGATCACAGCAGGACTGTGTAGTAAAGGTTTGAACCATCAAAAAAGCGTGTGTTTATATAGCAAAATATCTCAAATACTAGGCTTACCGAGCATACCAGAACTACAGTGTAGAGTCAAGAACACAAGGCAAACAACCAAGGGCTCGGTACCCAGCAGGCCAGCAGCATGGAGGGAGGCAAAGGCTCCCCAGCAGCGACAGCAACCATAGCCCCGGTGGCCAGAGATGGAATAAAAATTAATTTCCATCCAGCATCCCCATGGAGAACACCGATACGGGCAAAAATAACGATTTTTCTCAGATGATTGTGCAGCTTGTACCAAAAAAAAGTTCATCAAATAATCCTTCTGATGGCTGCCAACAAGCTGAAGGGTTCTGCGCAGCTTCAGCGAACCTCTAAGCCCGGTAACCACGTCCTGTTTGTTTAACTGCACAATCAAAGCATGAATGGGCAATTGCCGTAAACAGCCAGCTCAAACAAAAGGGCAACTTCCCTTCACGTCTGAATCATCAGAAACTGAGCTAAGGAGGCTGGGAACAGGATGCTACTTGGGACAAGGAGTTTGTGCACATGTTCAAACAAGGTACCTCTGCAGAGGAGTTCAGCCTAACAACCAAACTGCCTGCACGTACACAAACCTGTGGGGCATCTTGTAAGACATTTTAAAATCTACGTCAAATTGGAATCTTCTCTGTCGGTCCTGCTTCTCTTCCCATTGCCAGCTTTGGATCATGAATTGGGACCGGACACTTGTCCCTCTGTCTTGGGCTTGTGGTGGCCAGTGCCTTGTGCTGTCTGGAGACCTCCGAGTTGGCAGTCTTACTACCGAGTTGAGTAAGAAAAATGCCAAGAGCATTTTTAATCAGGGTTGGAAGTTTTAAGACTTTCCAAGAAGGCATCAGTTTTTGTTCCTTTACAGGAAAGCCTGGTCTCTTACAGATTTCTTTCTTGTGAAACTAACATTTTTAGTGAATTATACTATGATTTTCTGTTATTGCCTGCCTTCTCCTCACCTAGTACTGCAGCAGGGTTGTTTTCCACTGTTCTTGTCAATCCCACACCTCCTGTGCCTCTCTTGGCAAAAAGGGATAAAAGGCTTAAACAGGAGACTTTACAGATAGGTAAAATACTCACCTCCAAGCAGCAAGCAGCAGCTCTGGTCTTGGAGCTCAGCTCCAAAACTTCCTCTGGAGTCAGGCTGACCTTTGCTAAAGCACCCTTCTGCCAGCTGGTCCCTGTAGCCGGCAGAGCTACCCACAGGATTGCTTGCTGTCTTTCAGCAGGCAAGGTTTGGAAACTTCACACTACTTCTGATGTGTTGGTGATGATGAACTCATGTCTGCTCCTCCCAATGCACCTGCTCCTTCCTCCTGCCTGCATAGCTGCTGCTCAGGGTGGAGGTGAGGATCTCTGGTAGTGCTCGCCCTGGCCTCTCAGGAGCCTGGGGACTGCTGCCTCTCGGTGATAGTTGTGGTCTGTTCTCATGATGACTGCTGCCAGCCTTTCGGCAATAATTCAAGATTTCTTTTCTGGTGGCTTTAGCATAGGGTGTGTTTTGAATTAATTTCTCTTTCCTCCACATTTGGTATGGAGAAAATAAATCACTGATTCATAAAAATGGTTTTCTTTTTTTCTTTTCAAGTACTCAGGTTCGTTTTGTGGCTTCTTGCTCTTTTCCCTCTTTCTGTTGCCTTTTGGGTTGCTGGACACCCCTCGATTGCAGAAGAGCAGACAAGAACCCTGCGCTGGCTCATTGCTCTGTTGTCCCCAGCACAAGGGAGCCTGCTGTCCTTCCTTGCCACACCAGCCTCCACCAGCACGGGGAGCTGAAAATGCTCGAATACTAATCCCAAGTAGTCCTGGCCCTTAAGGCTCCCTCCAGTCCTGGGGCAGAGGCAAAACTGCTTTTCTTCCAACGTTTTCTGCTTTCCTCTCTCACTGTCCAGCCAACACCTGATCCCAGTCAGGCAGTCTGATCCCGCTTACTAGAAGGAACACTGCAGATGCCTCTTTATTAGGAGATGCTCCTTTGGTCCCCGAGAGCTGTACAGCCACGATAGCTTTGCCCCTCACTCAAACTTAGCCCATCTCTCAACAGGACAAACATCATGTCTGGAACTGCAGTCATACCAGTGACTGCTGGGGGGTGGGACAAAAGGCTTCCTTCTCCTCAGGCATCTCTCAAGAAGCAACCTTCTCATGTTTCTGGGGCAGTTTTCAAAACGCCTTCAAGTCACAGACTCTAAGGACTTCACTTTTCAGAGGTCTGCACATCAGCCAAGATTAAAGTCATCTTTTTCCAGTATTCTCAGGAAAAGTGTTGAATTTTGTCCCCAAATTGGAAAATTATTTTTGGCTCACAGTAGCAACAGAAAGTGTCTGGATTGCTACTTTTTCCTTGTCAGGCTTTGAAAAGTCCTCTCTTAGTAGTAAAGCATTGTAAAACTCAGTCCAGAGAATAAACAATTTTGAAAATAAAGAGATAGGAAAATAGTTTTATTGTGGATTTAGTACCAGGGATAACTATGGTCTGCTGTTTCTTACCAGATGGATGTGAACTTCTCTAAGAGATAAGAAATGGAAGTAGAAAAGTCATTTTCCTCATTGTTATTCACAAGGTCTGTCCCCTTAGAATTGCCAAAAGGCAAATCTCCATTGCAGCTTCTGCCATTTGGCCCGTAGCTGTAAACAGATAGATGTTAACTTGTTGTAGGCTGCAGGGAATTGAAGACTCAGACACATCTTATCCAGAAGGTATTTTCCTCAAGATTCACAGTGAGATCTTTGTCTGATGTGGCAATAGATTAAACGCTTTCCACCAGAGCTCGGACATGTCTAAAAATGCCATGAGATGCAAGAAAGATCAGGCACAAACAAACATTAACCTGAGATCACAGGGAGCAGAGCCAGGGAATACCTGACCCCATTGAGCTCAAGGTCAGGATTTCTCCTCCTGGTTTTTCGCCCCATCGCCCTATGGTTTTCATGTCCTTTGCATTCTCTTCCCCTTTGCTTTCTCTCTTTGCTGAGGTTTGTTGGTTAGATTTCCCCTTCATAATCCTGTCTGCAGCACTTTCTCACTGCCTGTCTCCCTGCTGTCTCTTGATTTCCACTTTCTCTTGTTAGGACTTCCTTATTCCACCTGCTGCCTTTCTCCCTTGCTTCTCTTCCACCTCACCTTCAACTTGTTCAGGTGTTCTGCAGGTTTCAGTCTCTTCCCACCCCTGCCTGAACATTAAGACAGTGGGATTGGCCCATATGCAATTTTCTGTATCCCACATCAGATCATATCCTGGTCCTCTTCTCCAAAAGGATGAGTTCTGGTCACCAGCACCAGAGAAGATGCTTGGGGCGGCATCTGCTGTGAAAATTCACAGCTGGTCCCCGTCCCCAGCAGCCCCTTCTGCAGGGAAAGTGTTACTGGTTAGGCAGATGCTGTCTCCCCACGCAGGTTGCTGCTGGCCCCTCACACAGCACCCTGCCATGGCATTTTAGGAGGCGTTCCACCTGCAGCTTTCTGCCTTCTCTCTCTCAGGGGGAGTGCTGGTCCTGCAGACCCAGGGTCCTGTGGGGCACTGTGGTCTCTCGTCCCAGGGGCACCGCTGTGCTCTTAGCTTCTGTTCCAAAGAGAAGCACTGAGTGGTCTGCTGTCTGTGCCTGCCAACATCATCCCGTGCCAACATCACCCACTACAAAACAGCAGAGCATCACTGGAGGAGTTAGCCAAGTCCTGCCTTATCCTCAGATGACTCCTGCCTCCATGTGCCTTTCCTTCACCATCTTCCTCTGGTCGACTCTGCTCAACAGGGTCAGGCTGCAGTACTGTATTAGGGAAAAAAAGCCCTAGACATGCTTAGGCAAAGGCAAAAAAATTGAAAGGAGTACAAACTTCCCAGCCTAGCTGTCTAAATCTGATTTTTCTAGGCTGACCAGTGAGGCCTTTGTTAGACAGCGAAAAAAGATAACTCTAAAGGAAGCAAGGCACAACTGAAAAAGAAAAAAAAACCCACACTTTACCAATATTGAGCGCACACTAGTGGGCAACTTTCAAAGAAAAAAGCTCCCAGAAAAACAGACCTGGAGCAGTGGAGAAAGTGAAGTGACGGGTTAGGGAGAGGAAAGCTCTGCCCCTTGGCAAACAGCGAAGGACCTGCATCCCTTTCTGTAGCCATGAACTGAAGGAGAATTGCTTGCCTCCATAGCTGCTAAGACATTTGTGTCTTTAAAAAACAGTCAGAGGCCACTTTTTCCCCTTGCTCATTGGTGTTTCCTCCAGGAGCACTGAAGCCCTGTGCTGACCTGTGGGCAGAACTGGTGTAGCAAAGGCTGCTCACAGCTATAGGCAGCACAGCTCCTGTCCCAGAAGTGCTCTGCCCAGCAGTACCACTCAAATGTACAATTTCACACCAATTCTTCCCTGTGTTAACACCCTGCAGAGTCATTTACCAATGAGGGAGTGAGCTGAGGTCAGTCGGGTTCATAGTTCTCTGCAGAAGCAGGAACCATGGCAATTACAGTGCAGAAGCTTGCAAATCCTGGGGTGAGTTGGCCAGGTTAGCAGCTAAAAGCCTTTCAGTCTCAGAGGGGATTCTTCAGCACCTCAGTTCAAAGCATTTCTAAAAAAAACTTCTGGACTGAACTTATATACATAAGTTGTCATGTATGTCACATGGAGACTCCCACCACACAAAATACACCTTTTCCCTCTCCTGCTGCAAATCCTAGCCTTGGCTGTACTCAGATGGCAGGGCAACCTGTAAGTCAGCTATAGCATTGTTCCTCTATTGTCCTCTCCATCAAGAGACCAGATGGATCAGTACACACAGCAACAGTTATCAAGGAGCTAATTCTGTGGGTTTTCAGCCCAGATGAAGAGCTCTAGAAATGCTCTTTTTAGTCTTGGCCCAGTCCCATGAAGTATGTGTCCATGACTGTGTCAGTGGAACAGAGGAGATCACAACCAGGAAGAAAATACATGGAATCGTTCCTGTATTAGTTTTGAAATCCAGAAATGAGTCTTACTATAAAACAATTGGACTCCTTTCAAGATTGTTCTCCAAGTCAAAACTGAAAATAGAAGCTTAGGAACAGTCAGGGAGCCCTGAGTTTATGATGGTATACTGCAGGAAGGTGAAACTGGCCACCTGAGCCCAACAGATGTGCCCTCCATCACCCACTGAGGCAACATAGGTCTCTGCTAATCTGTCCTGTGGCACCAGCTATCCCAGCCTTGAACATGACCAAAAGACTGCAACGTACAGGAACACAGAAGACAAAAATTTCTTATAACACATCATTATAAACTCTTCCAGTCTAGCATCTTGCCACAGAACAATCTGTGATCTTAAGCTTCAGCGAAACGCAAAGAACAAACTGAAAGAACCACAAAGCAAAATCCACAAGTTACCAGCACCACCTTGTCCATCAGAAAATTTCCAGCAGGCAATGCGTTGCCATGGGCTGAAGGTGTCATAACTGTGAATCTCAGTGGCACTTTCACTGTTGTCACAGAAGAGGCACGGCTGCCCATCTCTAGCTCTCTCAGGACTCTGGATACCCTGGACCTGTTTTAACAAGCTTCTAGCAGGACATAACCCTTCTCCTTGTGCATTATTATGCACCATAGTCTCTGGCATTGGAGGCAGAAGATACAAATTCACAAATGGCTTTAAATGATCTAACTACAAACTGTTGCTGAAAGAAGCAGTCCTGCCCCCGCCCCTTGCAAGCAAATGGCTAGCTGTTCTCTGACACGCAGCTGTGCTTAAGTTGGATCACCTGATCCAAAAGTAATTTCCACTTTAAGCCAGCATTACTTGGCACCTAGGGCTGTGAGCTGATCTGGTTCTCTTTGAAATCACTCATGCCAACACAAGGAAATGGGCTGCATGAAGCCCCCCCCACCCCGCCCCGAAGAGGACAAAACCACCTCTGTCACTGGCAGCATTGCCTGAAAATTCATGCAGTGCAAAGAGGAGGTGTCCCAGAGAAGGTTCCCATCAGCAGTCGCCAAACCTGCCATTCACCAGCAAAGTCCAGTTTGTGAAAGCAGCGCCAGCAGCCGAGCCCCAGAGTCCCCTGGTGCTGACCCCACCTCCTCTGCCTGCAGCATGCACACATGCACCCAGGACTGTTCCTGGAACTGAGCCATGTTCCTCCTCATCAGCTCTGCCAGGTCTGACATCTCCTCCTTGAGGTACACTTCTTTCCTTCCTCTCTCATTGCCCCCCATTAGCTTTTATTATGCCTTTTTCCATACTCTCATTCTCTGTTTGGGCCTCCTTAGCCCCTCACCACGTTGTCATCTGCCCTCTTGAAGCTGGCCAGCAGCAGCAGGCTCTGCTGGGGCTTGCAGACATCTCCTCCCTGCCTTCTCACCTCTCTTTGACTGTCTGGGTAACAGATGCCCAAAGTAGCTGCTAGAGCTCCTCACACAGATCCAGCGTTTTTCTCTGCTGCAGAGGCGTGTAGAGGGGCTGGGTTTGCAGAGGGACCCTGGCAGCAGAAGTCCAGTGGTGGTCAAACAAGTTGGAGGGTCTTTAACAAACCCTGTGGCATCACGTGCCCCTGCTCTAAAGTGGTTTTCCATTTCTAGAGTCCTTTGCCCTCTGCTGAATGAATCAAATCCAGTATTGTCACAATTTTAAAACCTAACAGAAGTAACTTTTTAAGGCACTTGATCTTGTTATCAGTTAAACATGTTTAAAACTGAGTTAGTCTGAGAAACTGAAAACTTTTATGCTTTAAATAAATCAGGGGTTGGGGGTTTTGGTTTTTTATTTTAAACTTAATGGGTTTTTCTACAAGAAAAAAAGGTACTAATGGAAATTTCAGTGTAAAAAGATCCAAACCTGAAAAAAATATTGCCAGGTTTTACAGATTCAAAAAGCTCATCTTGCTGTTTTGCTGATGTGGTTTTCTTTTTTGATATTTACCACCCCGTCTTCTCTCAAACGCCGGTTTTTCTTTTGTAGGCTTTTGCTGGTTTTGGTGCAAACATGGATGTAGCTCACAGCACAGCCCCACAAACAGCTATGCGCATGGGGGGACCTCAGCCTGCCACTGCCACCATGTGGGATGCAGGAGACAGGCTTGAATACCAAGACTTCGCTTGACCGAGATGGTCAAAAGTTCAGGATCAGACTCATCCTTTCCAACTCCCCTCCTCAAGGTGCATGTTTCTGGAGCAAACGATCCCAGAGTCTTGCCCCGCTTCAAGCCCGCAGCCATGCTGATCTCCGCAGGAGGCTGGGGGATAGGCATCAGAGGCAGAAAATAAAAGAAGAGGGGTAAACCCATGTCTTCTAGCTCAGTCCCAGGCTGGGAAGCGGCTGAGCTCAGCCAGCATTGCAGAGCTGACCATGGGATGTTGACCACAATGACAGGACAGTTGTGGAATGGTTAACCATAGTGAAAGAGAAACAACAAGAGCTTTTCGGGCAGAAATCCAGACAGTGCTGACAGCTATAGGCAGGCCCTGAGATGTTCATTCCCATGTTCCCAGCTTGCTAAAAACTTCCTGGCCAGTTTGGGCTTCCATGGGTATTTGAGTGAGCATCCCAGCCATGCTAGTCAGCCTGCTTGTATCTCCATCATTTGCCATAGTAAATCAGAGACTTCCATGTTATACCCCGGGTCTACCTGTCTGTGCTGCAGGGACAGGCTCCTATAAATCTCTCCTCTCTGGCCATGAAAGTGCCAATAAATCTCCCTTGGATGCATGTCCTGACCAAGAAGGCAACAATAAATTCCCTGTAAGTGCTGAGGAGAGGAGGAACAAGGAAAGAAATAGGATATTCACACCTATCATTACATCTGCTTGCATGGAAAAAGAAAGCCTGGCACCCTGCTCTGGCAGTCAGGTTCTGGCTCCATTTTCCACCTAGCCATTTCCCCTTGCTCCAACTCCGTGGGCTGCCCTGCTCAGTCCCGCTGCCTGCCCGCTGCCCTCCCAGTGCCGCCCAGGCGCTGCTGTGCTGGACGTCCTTACTCACCCCTGCACCTCCTCACCTCCATACAGCATCTCCCTGCCGTGGCTGCCTCCTTCTGCGTGGGAGCTCACAGAAGAGATCCCCGGGAGCTGCAAGCACAGTTCCCACGCTGCTCCCTGCCACTTTCAGTTCCCTGAAGCACTTTTTTCAGAGAGACAATCTCCCTCCATACCACATGCTCACCTTCTCCTCTCTTCATCCCCAAGTGGTTTTATCCTCCTTTTATCCTCCTTGGCTGTATGAATGGCAGCCTTCTAGGGTCAGCTGCCAGGTCTTCTTCTCTGCCTTTATAGCACTGCCCCAGGGGGATGTGGCCTTGCTTGGGGTTTCTGTGTGCCACCCTGTTGCACAGGAGAATCCCAGCAAAGCTGCAAGCCTGCTGCTGCAGAGGAAGGGGGAGCACCGTCTCTGAAAAGCAGGTTCAGGCGAGGAGCACTGTTTCGCTCGAGGTCTTACACCCAGTTCGGAAGATGCTCTGTCAGCTCCTGTGGCTCCCCAGTCATGGGATCCTGTCTTTGCGAAGGCTGTCCCCTCCCTGCTGTGGAGGTGGGAGTCAGGATGTGTTAGGGCAAGAGCCGCTTTCCAGGGGTCCCTGGGACTACAGCACTGACCAACCGCCTGCTGTCAGCAAGCTTTTGGTGGCCCCATCCCCAAAGCCAGCTTTGCCTGTTCTGCAGGCTGGAAGATACCTGTAAAAAGCGACCAAAAGGCACGCACACAGCCATTTATTCCGTGGTAATTTTACTTTTCTCAGCTCAGCCCGGTTGGGTCCCCAGGGGACACGTGGTGGGAGGCCAGAGGAGACGCGGACAGCCACTTCCCTTTCCGCAGTCTCAGTGCCAGGGTGTCTGGTGATAAAGGGGAGGAAACTACGTGACTGTTAAGAGGACAGAGGGCAAGAGTACATGTGTGTGTGAGTGGAGGGGTCCCAGCGGGAGCCCCCCACGGATCTGTGCTGAGACCTGCGCAGCTTAACACATGTGACCTGGAAGAGTCAGACCTGGAAGGGACCTAGAGGAGCTGTTCAAAGCATTTTGACCAGCACAATCAAGTAGAAAACAGCTTCTTTTTGAAGAACAACTGAGTATTTGAGATGCTGCAGCCTGGGAAAGAGATGGCTGAGGTCTGAAGCCATCAGTCATCTGGGGAGGAGGAAAGGGCTGGTTGTTCCTGTCTCTCCCAGCACAAGAACAGTGGCACCCCAAACAACCTAGCCTGTGACAGCTTCAAAACTAGCAAAAAATGACTTCTCCACCAAATGTGTAATTGAGGACTCAGTGCCACAGGATACTGCAAGTGCAGACAGTTTACAGGGGATCAAAAGAAGACTGCATAAATCACAGATTGATCCACTGATGTTTTTTAAATGGATCAAAACTGTCTCTTAGGCAGGAAGTTCCGGTGCCACAAAGGACGAACCTTAATGGGTAAGGGACGTGCAGCACTCAGAGCAGCCCCAAGATCTGGGGATGGAGGGATGGTCCATGCTACCATCAGGATTTTAAACTCATGATTGCTGAGGAGTCACAGCCTGGGGTCAGAGCGAGGCAAAGGATCTCCCAATCTGGGCACATCCCTGGAAAAGCATCCCATCTCCACGTGGACTTTGTGAGCAAGGAGCAGAGCCCTGCATAATCTGGAGGCAGAGGGGACAATTACCAAATCCTTTGGCCGGAACACCTCCCTGTCTCCCCTGACTGTCACCTCTTTTGTCCCGCATCAAAACTGCTTTGCTGAATGAGTGAGAAACAACATGTGCTTGGGAGCTGGAGGAAGCAGGTCACCTGCTTCCACAAGATTTTACCCAGCACACGGCTGGCTCCTCACTGCATCAGAGAGACTGATCCAGTTCACAAGGTCCAGTGCAACACAGAGTACTGCAGAGCACTTTATTCTTGCTAGGGTGGGCAACAAAGCAAGACCTGTCAGCGTGCAGGACCTCTGAGGATACAGTGGTGGTGCGATTGCAGCACTAAAACACCAACTGCAGCGTTTTTTAGCCAAGTGACCGACACCACTTTTAACACCAGCCTGGCATCTGAACCCTGTCCCTGCAGGCATCCCCGGTGTAAAGCTGTCACTGGGCAGCCTGCCTTTTGGCTGAAGCCAGCAGCTCTACCGGCTCTTTCAGGGCAACAGCACATGATGCAAAAAGAAAAAGGGGATTAAGCAAGCACTGCTGCTGTGCCCATCCTGCAGCAGGAGCAGGCTCCGTTACACCTGCTGCCTGCCTGCTCACTGGGAGCAGTCCTTTACCCAGGAGGTACCAGGGAAAGCACCATGTTCCTGGGCTGGCTTTTGGTTGAGGGGCATGCCACATGCATCCAGTACCTGCTCCTACCCACCTTCAGCCTCGCACAGGGCCAGCGGCCAGGCCCGGCTCCTGGGTTAATACACCTTATACCTAAGGCCCCTCATACAGAGCAGCCAGTGGGTCCCCAGAGGGCAGGGGAGACTGACTTCAAGCAAGTTCACAGCATCTGGCTACCTGCAAGGGATCTTAACCTCCTATCACTGCGGAATTTTACATTCTTTTTCCAGGTTATTACAAATTCTCAGGCATTTCACCGAGACCTTTCCCTGTCTAAACCAAGTCCTGGCTACAGCTGTACACTCCGCCCAAGGCCATTGGGATCTCAGGAGAGGCTGATCCCTTCCCCAGCCCCAACCAGTACACAAAGGCTCTTCTAGAAACCAGCCTGTGTTGTGTTATGGGCCAGCTCAGCTCTTTTGGATGCTCCCAAGGGTGGAAATTGTCTTTCCCTGCCTTTGCAAGCACATTTGCCGGCACAGCAGACAGCTTAGTTCTTGCTGCATTTGGACAGGGATTAAACCATGGATGGTTTGGACAATGACTTTGGACCACAAGCTCCTACATCTCTGCCCAGGTGTATACAAATCGAGCAGCTGCTCAGAGGGTCCTTCAGGTGCCCAGAAAGATGAAGCAGAGCAGGCTGCAGAGGCCCAGAACAGGCACCGAGGTAAACACCCAGCCGTGGAGCTGCCCTGCCCCTCGCTCATCTCCACTCACAGCAGCACAGCAGCAGTGTGGAAACCAGCAAGCCCAGGCTGGGGTGGGAGGTTAGTGCTGCTCTGGGTCTCGCTCAAGGTTGTTGGAGTCTGTTTTGGTGCTACCTTAGAAACCCCAGCAAACCCGCTTTACAGGGCATCTGACCTGTG
Source organism: Sagittarius serpentarius (assembly GCA_034782735.1). NCBI lineage: Eukaryota > Metazoa > Chordata > Aves > Accipitriformes > Sagittariidae > Sagittarius > Sagittarius serpentarius. The sequence goes on from JAVKLA010000042.1 coordinate 875,848, forward strand.
TTCCTAGCCTGGGGAGGGCTTGTGGATAGAGCCAACACGTTGTTTGCTTCGTCAGCACAAAGGTTGGCGAAAACATCAAGTGAATTACTTCCTCCTCCTGCACTGGGTTGTCACTATCGCCCGGGCTTCACTGACCAGCTCCGGCTGGCTCTTGCAGCATGGTGGAGGAGGCTGCCCCGCTCCCCAGCCCTCTTCTCACAGATCCCTGAGCAGCTGGGTGGCTCTCCTGCCCATGGAGCCTGGCCTCCTGCTTTCAGTTCTGCCTTCAGCACACTAACCCCCATGGTATTTCTGTCTCTTTCACTACTGCTCTGATCCAGCCTTTGGGCTGCTCTGGGTCTGTGGTCACTAGGACCAGGGACCTGAGAGGTTTGAGGGCCTTACTGGCCAGCAAGAGCCCGGCTGCAGGAAGCCCCTGCTCTAATGCCAATGCCCATGGGCACTGCCTCCTGAGCCAGCATCTCCTGGAGCTGCATGGGGTGGGGGGATCCAGGGTGATGTAAGGAGGAGTTTGTCTGTGCTAGAAGGAATTTGCTTCTGTTTTGCTCCTGGAAACCTGCTGCACTTAATAAATTCAATCTTTGAAACCTGCTGCACTTAATTAATTAAATCTGAATAAATTCTGATTTCCTTCCTCATTCCAGCTCAGCTTAGCCCCATGATGACCTAACAGATATGTTGGGGCTTTCCAGAAGTGTAAGCTCATGGATGTTCAAATCTGCCACATCCACCCAGGACTGCCCAGTGCCTGGATTTCCCATGAGCTGGGAGACCTCACAGGTAGCCTGCGTGGGAGGGCTCTGGTGCTTTCTGCAAGCTGCCTGCAGCCACGATAGCTCCTTTCATTTTCTTTTTTCTTGGTGCTGGGAACTGTGCACCAGAAGCCTGTACAATGCAGAGGCTCTAGGTCTCTGTTTGCAGCAGCAGCCACCAAAAAGAGCCACGGCTGCCCCGGCTTCAGCACAGAGCCCATTAACCCCAGTGCAGGAAATCCAGGCAGTGTCCGATCTCGTGGCTGGTAACTGCTCCGGTGAGTGCGGGAAGAGGACTGACGGCCCCATGGCTGCGGAGCAGGGAGAGCTGGCATAGAGTTGGTGTCGATGTGGGGAGTGGGGTGTCCAGCCAGGCTCTGTCTTGCTGAGCCCATTTGGGCATGGGCGGAAGTCCCGAGGTGGCATGGGGAGCACGCAAGGGAACCTCCCCAGAAGCAGCTGCGTTTCAGCAGCATGCAAAGGAAGGGCTCTGTTCCATGCCTTGGGGTACTCAGTGAGCGCTGGATGTGCATGTATCCCCCCTTCTCCACTCCCCACAGTGCTGCTGTGGGCGCTCGGTACAACACTTGCTGCTGACCGCCCCAGCTCTGCCGCAGATGTCTCAGGAATCGTGGCAGCCGAGCCACCCCACTGCCTTGCTCATCCCCAGGGCCCGGGGAGGGCGAGCGCAGCGTGCCGTGTACGTGCTCCTGGCTCTGTGTGCCGCAGCACTGTACCTTGCCGGGGAGCCCCTCATGCCCATCGCCCGCAGCCTCACCAACCACTTCGTGGCCCTGCAGATCGGGGCGCTGCTCAAGGGCATCTGCTACCTGGCAGAGGAGATCTTCCACCTCCAGTCCAGGTGAGCCGGCGTGGGGGTGGCTGCCTCCTGGGCTCCTGGGACCACTCTGGGGAGAAGGGCATAGCAGCCTCCAGGTGTTGGGGGGGGGTCTGCTTCTTGTCTCTACTCCCACTTGTGCCCTCTGTGGCAATGCTCTGCTGTGCCCCAGCAGCACATAGTGCTCTCCATCAGCCTCCTGTCTCTCTCATCTCTTCCTCCCTTTCCTCCTCCCCCCATCTCCTGCCTGCCCAGCACACCCGTATGTCTGTGGACCTCTCCCTCTCCTCTCCGTGGTAGCTCCGTAGTGTGCCCTTTCCCTGGGGACAGGTCTTGGCCCCCAGCCTTTCCCCATCACCCAGTGCCAGAGGGCACGGTGCTGTTGGAGATAGTCTTCCTTTGGTGTCCAGGGCAACACAGCATCTGCTCCCCTCTGAGACTCATGGGTGCTGCAAGAGACCCAAGCCCCGTCCTGGCTGGGGGCAGCCAGGGTGCACTGAGCAGGGTCCCACAGGGCTCCCTGGCTCCATACTGCTCTAGAAGGTCAGCGGCACTGGCAGGGAGGTGGGAGCATCCCCTGGCCAGTGCCCCGTGGGCTGCAGATGGTGGGCGGGTGGCTGCCAGCCTGTCTCCTGTCTCCCTCTCCCACCAAGGCACCGCGGCAGCTTCCAGAGGGCCCTGAGCGCCTGCTTCCCCCTGGGCTGGCACGGGCCCATGCTGCTCGTCTGTGGCTCAGCCTACATGGCTCTTCTCGACAGAGATGGGCAGCCGCTCGGCCTCCACCTCGCCCTGGCCAGCCTGTGCCAGCTCCTCGTCCTTGCCCTGGGGCTCCACATAAGGCACAAACACCTCTAGCCTGGCCAGCTTCCCTGGGAGCACTTCAGCCCTCAGGAGTCATAGGGGCACATGGCCCAGCTCTGCGTGGCCCCTTGCACGTACAGGCCACCCGCACGTAGCCCTGCAGCGGGAGGAATGCTCTTGTTAGCTCAGCCCTGAAGAGCTGATCTCCTTGGCCCCATACCGCCACGCACGTCGGCGGGAGGGCCAGGCTGCCTTTTAAAAAGCACAGCCACCCCGGGGTGCTGGCAGCAGCCCTGCCGCAGCCAGAGCCCTGCTGACACAAAAAAAAATGGGTATTTTTAAATCTGTCAGTCAAGCTGGTGCTTGAGGCGAAATGGTTGCCTGTGTGGTCTCCAAAGGGTTAATTATCAAGCGTGCTATGGGTGGCAGAGCCAAGCTCCAGGTAACTCTGCAGCACTGAGAGGGCTCTGCTTTACCCCAGCAGAGCTGGAAGGGGAGAGGAGTCACACAGGCTACAGAAAGGTGCTTTGGGGAGGGCAGCCGTCAGGTGCCTGTGGCGACTGAACACCCATTTCCACCTAAATGAACACACAGAGCTGACAGGGGCCACTGGTGGCCCTGGAAATCTCACCATCAGGCGCTGGGATGTCTCCTTCTGCATGTTGGAAGCACTGGGCAGACGCACAAGTTGCACTGGGACACATGACCCCAAGGGAGGACGCAGCCAGAAAAGTGCCTGGCTCACCCCACCATCAGCGTCCTCATCGGCAGGGGCTGTCTGGGCTACCGAGGGCTCTTGGCCCTGCTTCCCAACGTGGTGGTGGAAGGGGGCAGCAGGGACACTCACTCTCCAGATCTCTCTGGAGAGGGCACTTGCTTCCCAATCTCTGTAGAGAACCGACTGTTGCAGAAGAGCCCAGGTGGCCACTTTCATCACTGCTGCTCTGTCTTTCCTTCCCTCCACAGAAGCCCTCAGCAGTGGAAATGTCTGAGATGTCTGAGAGGTCCAAGCAGAATGTCGCTCATGGGCTTGCCTGGTCTTACTACGTTCGGTACCTAAAAATAGTCCTGCCACATATGTAGCTGTTTCCCTGCATTGTCATGCCTACAGATAGAAATAGCTCCTAATAACAATCCTCCCACTTTTATGGTGTTAGCAGGGAAATGGGGAGCAAACTAGAAAGCAGCTGTATTCACACCAGGCACCTCTGCCTGATGCTGTCTTCCACCAGGGGTGAAAAAGTCGATGGAGGAATTCAGCAGAGCCAACCCCAACATGCTGGCATGCAGGGAGACCTGGAAGCTCCACATCTTGGTCCCTCTGAGCTGTGACATCTATGATGACCTGGAGAAAGCTGACAGCAATATCCAGTACATGACAGACCTCACTGAAATCACCCTGACCCGAGCTGGCACTAAAAAAAGGGTCTACAAGCACAGCCTCTACGCAATCAGGGATGAAGACAACAAGGTATACTGAGTGCAGCGTTGGCAGAGCAGTCAGCATGCATCAGCCCAAAGGTCTTCCTGGCCTCAGATCCTGGCCCAGAAGTGGCCATAAAGGCAGGAGAGTGTCCCCTCTCCTATCAGATACTCCCAGCTTTCTGCAGGCTTCCGCGAGATGGAGAGGTCCTGTTCGAGCCGGCCACATGCGCCCCTTCCTCCTGGCTGCCTCCTCCCAGGCTCAGCCCTTGCAGGGATGCTGGACTGACTTAACCCCTCCTGGAGTTGATTTAAGTCCAGAAAACAGTAGAAAACTGAGCAGAAAAAAGCAGATGTGGGGTACAGACCATCACTTCCCATGGGATGAATTAATATTTCCTTTTGTTGTGAAGAGGTGCTTAAAAATGTCTGTGAGTCATTATATAATTTGACTCTCTCCCATTCCCCCCGTTGCCTCTTTTCCAGGCTGACAAGCCCTAAATCCCTCCACCTCACATCGCACTCATCTCCTTCCGCATCTCCAGGCAGATGGGCCTCTGCCTCTGCACCCTTGGAGGAGGGAACGCACTGGTCCTGCTGACATGACTGTGGATGGAGGCATTGGCAGAGCAATGCTTCTCACCTAGGCCCCCCTAATTTGCCTTTTGATGGTGGCTGAGCGCTGAGCTGCTGCTTTTAAAGCCCTGGCTGCAAGGACTCCAGAGCCTCTTTCCTGGCCCTGCTCCTGGGGAAGTACAGTCGGCGTACTGATGCTGTGTTTCATCTGCCAGTCTCCTGCTGAGTCACTCGGCACCGAGTGAGCTCCAGCAGCTCCGCAGCCTGGACCTGTCCTGACCCGCTGCGTGCTGCCAGTAAAATCTGTCCCTCAGCTTGCCGCCCCGTCGCTGGTGAACGCGCGCATGGCCGCGATGCTAGCTCCCACCCTTGCACCTGCTCCAGGTCACTGTGACCACTGCCTGCTGAGGCTGGTAGCTCTTCCTGCTACCTGGCATTTACCCAGGGATCCCATCCCTCTTCCTTCTAATACACTTTATTAAACTTTCCAGTTTACCCAGTATAAGACTTACGGGTAACCCTGCCCCTCCTTGGAATTTTGGTGGCCTTAACAAACCTCTCCTCATTTGTTTGATCAGCCTCCTTCTAGCTGTGCATTCATCTTGCCAGCATTTATCCTCTTCTCCATTCTCCTGCTCCCCATTAGGATGCTCAGACTTCCCCTTGTCTAGCAGAAGAGCCACCAAGAAGGTGTGACCAGGCACAGGCAAGAGGTCTCTCCACGGGGGACCAACCTCCACTGGGAAAATCATCTCCCAGGCTGCTGCCTGGGAGCACTGATAAAGGGGGTGGCTGCACCCCAGGGCCCCGCAGGAGGGAGGGAGCTCCCTGAGCCCACCTGGCACACAGGGCATGGCTGTACCTGCCAGGCCAGTTGCTTTCCCTGCTTGACACAGGGCAGGGGGACACTGGGGCCAAAAGCAGTGTCCCTGTCTGAGTGGTCCAGCACACAGCACCAGTGCAGGGCAGGCTAAGGAGCTGCTGAGGGGTCCTGAGGGCTCTGCCCAGCGCCAGGGTCCCCTGGCAGCCATTTGCCGGGTGCTTGGTCCTCCTGCCCCCGTGTCTTTTTCTTCCATCCCTGCAGCTCTGGCACTGCGCAGTGGAGTATGCCACCCTGCTGCAGTCCCTCTACGCCATGTCCCAGGATGAGTGTGCTGCCTTCAGCCAGGAAGACCGCCTGGAGCAGGCCAAGCTTTTCTACAGGACCTTAGAGGAGATCCTGCAAGGCTCCAAGGAGTGTGCGGGTACCTACCGGCTCATTGCGTACGCGGGTGAGTGAGGAGGGGCAGCTGAGCATGCAGCATGGTGGCTGTGCTCTCCCAGCCCCTTGAGTGACCTCAGATTAGGGCAAACAAGGGGAAGCAGAGAAGATCTATGCAGCGCTTGGCTGGTATCCCCACTCAGATGGCCATGGGGGGGTCCCTGCTGCGGCGGGGGGAAGGGGCTGCCTCCCGACAGAGAAGGACTTCTTGCTGCGGGTCTCAGAGGAGCGGGCAGGATGCTGGCAGAGTTGGTCCCTGTTGAAGTCCCCAAAGGCACCTGAGACAAGCAGTCTTCCGCTGGGGCAGCAAGAACACTCCCTCAAGATAAAGTATAACAGTGAGTTTCCAGGGGAAGGAGCAGCTCTCTTCACTGCTGATGTTCCTGGGAGAAATGGCTGTGGCTGTCAAGCCCTCCCCAGCGGTGGGACGGGTGTACAAGTGTGAGCCAGCTCAGTGGCATTCCTCCTGACCGGAGATAGGAAGGAGCGAGGCTTTCCCTTCTTCCCATCTTCCTTTCGTTTCCCTTCTCCTCACCTCTGCCAGAGCAGCAGGGCTTGAAAACAGCTTGCTGCTCCTTGCTGAAATGAATCTCGTTTTTCAAAGGAAATTCAGTGCTCTCCCTGATGGGGAGAAGCATTTCTATCTGGCAAGGTAGTTCCCATCACAACAAGCACTACTGGGAATCCAGCACATAGTGCCTGTATTTTACTTTACTTCCTGCACTTTGTGTTTTAATTTCTTTCTTCTGGCATGCTGAAAGGGAGAAGAACCATATTTTGACTTCTCAGGAAATTCTGCATATTTTGGAGCATCTCCCAGAGACTCTGCTGCCGGCCCAGACCCCTGGCGCGGGCTGGATCAGTGAAGGTGGCTTTTCTTTTTCTTCTGTTCCAGAGTCAGGAGAAGCAGAGACCCACTTCTTGTCCAGAGAGATCCTCTGGCACCTCCAGCAGCAGCGTCACAACGAGTATGCCGTGTACGAGGGGAACCACCCGCACGCCCCATCCACGACCCTCAACTCGACAGAGCTCAGCCTCCAGATAAGCGAGTCACACCTGCCGCAGCCTCTGCGAAGTGACTGCTTCTAAATCACCAGTGCTGCCCAGCCCCGCACCGCCACCTTGGGGCTCCAGTCCCCCTTCCCCAAGCCCCTTGCTCTTGCAGCAAGTGCTGCCCATGGCAGTGATCCCCAACCTCCTGCAGGAACTGCCCACCAAAACCTCCTGTGCATCGTGTTTACTGCAAACAGCTGACTCAAATTACAGTCCTGTGACATGCTTCCCATTTTCTTTGCCATGTATATCATATATTTATCTGTGGGAGTTGTTTTTTTTTTAATCTGCTTTGATTTGTGTCAAATAAAGCATTTTCCTCTGGGGCAAGTTGCATTACCCTGAATCTTGGGCACGATGTGCAGTCTGCCCTTGGACATCCTGTGGTGTTGGATGGGGCTTTGGAAATGCCAGCCACGAGTGTGTGTGCTGGGTCCAACACATCCAGCCAGCAGGGCCTGGCTAATCTGATGGCTTCTGCAGGAACAAGGAGTGTGTGCAGGATTTCCAGGGTACCCTCCAGCCTGATGGACCCACTGTGCAGTCACACACGAACAGCCTCACTTTCTACCCATTCGGGAGGTGTAGGTGGAAGAAGAGGAGGTCAGGCCTGGGGAACTCCGACATTTGGTGGTCCCACAGTGCAAGAAACCTCCCTGCCTTTGCTCCATCCAGTAATTTTGCGCTGAGAGCCATCCGCAGTGCCTGCTGATGCCCTTCGTGCCCACATTCCTCCCAAGCACTTCACAGAAGTGTTTCTCCAGCCCCAAAGGACATGCCAGACCCCCTGGAGCTCTGGGAAAGGGGCAGGGTACAGTCCTGGGACAACTTGCGTGGGGTTTTTGGTGCAAGACACCACATGTTGGGCTGCCCAGCCCCCCATGTCTGGGGGTGAGGTACCCCCAACAAGCCCAGCAAGCCAGGCCCTCCCTGCCTACTTGGGTCCCATGTGGTCAGGCAGAAGCAGGGCAGAGGACATGCAGTGTGTCTGCTCAGATGGCTCTGAGACAGACGATTTCTTGGCTCTGCCCATCTACGTGCTTCTCCAGGATCTGCCTGGAGATGCCTAGGCTGAAATAGGGGCTGTTCCCGGGCCAGCCCCGATACCTGGGCACTCTGCTTAAGGCCACACTTGCTGAAGAGATGCCGCCTGGAAGGGGACGGAGCCTGCTCCCGAGGGACTGCCGGGGCCAGAGAAGCAGCTGAGAAATACAGTCCCCATGGTGGGCTGCTGCCAGGAGCCTTCCCAGCCCGGAAGACAGCAAAATCCCAAAGATGCCCTGCATGACGTGGGCCGGCCATGGGGCAGGCGAGCCAGCCAGTCCCTCAGGCAAACAAGCGCAAGTGTGGCCAGAGCTGTGTGCCATGGGGCAGGATGGTGGCCCCAGGGCTTGTTGCTTGCCAGGTTGCCAGAGACCACGGCAGAGCTTTGCCATGGTGCAGCTTGGCAAAGCCACAGAGCAGGGGCCAGAGCTGTGCACCCACTGCTCCATGCCTCAGTTTCCCCTTTTGCCAAGAGCTGAAGAAGGATCTACCCAGCCAGTTCTGCCCTGGGAGGGAAGGGGAGGCAGGAGGCAGCTCGCTTGGCTTGTCACCCTCTGATGTTGCAGCATCCCTACCCTTTGGTCCTTCCCAGCTCCCAGGACTTTGGCAAAAGGATGAGTCCCTTGAGAGGTCCCAGGTGCTTGCCCTCAGCCTGAACTTCCAGCACCAGGGCCTAGACAAAGCTGTGACCAGCCTCTGGGCCAGCCATGGAGACTCTGAGGGGACTGCAGAGTCCAGGGGCCCACAGGAGGTGACCTGGCTGCATGGCTGAGGATGGCAAGAAGAGTGCTGTGCCTGGCTCCTCTCACAGCTTCCCGGGTGGTTTTGCCTGGAGCCAGACACACAAAAGCACGCTAGGCGATGCTACTGCCTCTCCTTGTGGGTACCGGTGAGTCTCCAGCTAAGCCAGCTTCCCTGCCACTGTTTTTCCAATGTGGTTAAAGTCCCTCAAGTCCTGTCTGGACCTGTTGGCCAGTGGTCGGTCTGGTGCCAGGTATGTGATCTCTCTAACAGGAGGCTCAGGCTCCTTACCGGAGCTGTGGCTGCCCAGCCTCACCATGTCCTTGCCGCATGGCTCCTGCCAGCAGCACCCAGCAAGCTGCTCCTTCCAGGAGCCCAGCTTCCACTGGTCTGAGCGTGCACAGCCTGTGCAAGGGCTGTGATGCACTAGAAAGCTAACAAAACCCACCAAGAGGACAGAGCCAACCATGGCTGTCGGGATCACAGCAGGGCACTGGGTTTCTTTGTCACTCCCAGACCAAGGTGAAAGTGTTTGTGGCTAAGCAGGCTCACTCGGGATCACGAGACACTGACGGAAAGGGCTGGGTGGGCACAGGCTGGGGCTGAGCCCACACCACCACTCCCGCCCTTGGCTGCCCAACTCCTTTTACCCTGATACCTATCTAAGCTTGCAGCTCCCATCCCAAAGATGCTGGATGCACTTTCCTCTGCCCATGTCTCCTAAGGGAATGGTCATGCTTGTACAGCTTGCATCTCCTTGAGCTGGGAAAAGCCACGGGCCAATGCTTCACCCTTCGGCAGGTAGACGGGTGCCCCAGGCAGATCCCCAGCCTGGGAGGCACACGTGCCCGGGGAGCAATCCTGAAACAAACTAAACAGCTGGACATTTGTGGCACTGCTTCTTCATGTACCTGCTACAACCAGTTTGGCGCTGGGGAGGGGAGTTGGGGGGGGGGGGTGTCCCAGCAGGCAAGAAAGCAGCTCCAGTGGGCAACACGGCACAGCAGCAGCTGCTGCCAGGAGCCTGGTTGAAGAGCAGCCTGCCTGCACTGCCTTCAAGGGCTGCTCAAAGGGCTCCAACACGACAGTGCTGCTTCAGCCCTGTTTGCTCCACACAGAGCTCATTGGGCTCGTCTTGGAAGCGTAGCCACACCACCCCGTACTCCTCTCTGAGAGGAAGGAGAAAAACCTGGGCGTACTATTTTGAACGGCTGGATGAAAGGCTGGATGACTGCAGTTCCTGTTGGGAAGAAGACAGCCCGGAAAACCCTCACCCTGCAGTCAGCCGCCAGTGGCTCAGCTACCCGAGAGGACCCAGCAGCGCTGTTGAGCCCGGCTGGGCACACCGAGGCACAGAGAGCCTATAACCCAGCTCCTTAACCACCTCTGGAAGCCTCTGGGGTTCAAAAGGCCCCTAGGACCTGCTCAGGCTCCCGGGCCGTAGGCAGCCCAGGGCCAGCAAGCACCTGGACATCCTTCCCCTCAGGCAGTGGCAATGCGGCAAGGCTCCAGGGGTGCCTCCGAGCCCTGTGAGCCCTGTAGGACAGCATTTGCTGGCCTGCAGGGGCTGGTACCACTCTCCTGGCCTGGAAGTGCTCTCTGTGCTGAGGCCTTCTGCCCCCAGTGTGACCCCGAGTAAAGCGGGATCGGCTACGGCTTATTCCTCTCTCATCTAAAGCCACTCATGAAACAGCTCCGGTTCCTTCCGTCTCTCCCAAGCTTTCCTTCCCAGGATAAAACTGCTTCTACCTGGCAGCTGCCTCTCAACAAAGCACCCCAAGTGAATATCAGGGCTCCATCTTTCATGCACATGGGAGGGCATGGTGGGAGGTGTCTCTCCCCAGCTCCAACCCAGCAAGATTTCAGAGGAGATTTGTCTGCACGTTGGTCCCGCTGGGACTGGAAATTGGAACCCATTTCAGGATTCAGTAAAACCTTAATCTGCAGCCTAATCTCTGGGTACCGCATCTGTGCGAAAGGCAAAAACAGCAGCTGAAAGGGCTGTTAAGGGAGGGTTTGTGACAGCAAAGGTCGCTGCAAAGAGCCGGCTCCTTTCGGCCTGCTGGTTTGCAGAGGTGTCAGGGATCTTTGCCAAGGCCTCCAGGATGTGCCGAGTGCCTGGTGCTGCAGTGGCCCGAGAGGGAGAGGGGAGAGCTGCGCTGCTGCAGGCGAGGGACCTCCTGCTTGTGGTAGGAGACGCATACCCCTGCCTGCAGGGAGCAGAGTGCTGCACCCCAGGGGTCTGGCCCTGGGGCATGGGCAGGTGGACATGGGTCCTGATCACCCACTTCCTGTCTTGGAGCAGCGCTCCCATGCGCACAGAGCAAACGCTGTAGGCACTTGCTGAGAGTCAAGGTAAATGCATGGCGTCAGGGCTGAGCTCAGCAACACGGGAACAGCCAGGAGCAGCTGCCTGAGCAGCAAAGCCAGTGCCTCTGCAGTCCCCAAGGGTTTGCGCCTTCAAACCCACTGGGCATCCTCGTGGGGTACAAACACCGGCTCCTTCCTGACACCCTGCTCCCTTCCCATATGGGTGCTTCTTACATTGCCCATCACCGCCTTCAGGCAGGTTGGGTTGAAGGTGGCTGATAAACTCAGCCCATATTAGCTGGGGACAGGTAGAAAGACAGGCACAAGCCCAGAGGAAACCTGACAGCACAACCTTGCTCCAGCAGAAACCATGCTGCCAGCCAAAGGCTCAGCCTTTGCCACTGCTCAAGGGCAAAGTCAGGGCCAAGCAAACGGCAAGGTGAAAGCCTTTGCTAGCAGAGCGAATTGCAGGCAGAGTTGAATCAGAGGCAGGAAAATCAAACCTCAGAAGAAGTGGAAGCTTGCTGCCCAAGCTGGCAAACAGAGGATAACCAGTTTCCCCTTGAGCTCCCTAAAAGCACATATCAGCTCAGTTTTTGTGCTAATTGCAGCGTTCCCATCAGACCTGACTCGGGACTACCCAGCTTCTGGAGTGGCTAAAGGTGCTGCAGGGTGTCAGCAGAACAGACGCAGCCTGGCCCACCGCTGGCATGCAGCAGCAGGGCAGCGGCATCCCCCCCACCCCCAGCCCCATGCCCTCATCGCCACCGTGTGCACTGCCATGAGGGGGCAAAAGCCCTGGATGTCCCTGGTCATCACACAGTGCTCGGCTACGACCTTGCTTCAGCACAAGCTGTGGGGGACAGGAGCATGGCCCCAAGCCTAACCATCATGGAGCGGTGCCTGACCCAGGGCTACAAGCCCCAGCTATAGCTCATCACCGGGGCAAGCACAGAGCCGCAGGGGTGACTCGGGTGGGCTCAGTGCAGCAGTGAGAGGTGGCTGGCACTGCTCTTGCCCTACCTTTTCCTCTCCCCACTGCTTCTCCGCTTGGGGAAGATGTATGGGATGAGGAGCTGAGCTTTACAGCCAGCATCTGTAGTGGGGGATTGCTGGGTCATGGGCATCCAGGCCTCAAAGAGCTAAAGACCAAGCCAGTCACAGCCATCAGTCCCACCAGCAGCAGGGTGGTCTTGCCGAACATTTTCCCCCCCAATACGTGGACTACTCCCGAGCCTGAGAAGTTCTTCTCTGCCCTCAGGAGGAAGGAGAGGCGTTAGGGAACAGCAGACCCATACCTGAGCCATAGGGAGAAGCAATGCCACCATACCTCGGCAAGGTGAGCTGAGCAGGTCCAAGGTCCAGCACCATCCCGTAACAATGAGGCAGGTCCAAGGCCAAGCAGGGGAGTAGGTTCACAGTCAGGGTCCGGGAGAGCAAGGCACAGAACCAGGCGCAGCAAGGCTGCACCCTCTCTCCGGCCAGGGCTGAGCTTGGATGCAGCAAGGACGAGACTTCTCACATCAGGTTTTCCCATCAGGTTTTGTCAGTGCCGTTTGGATGCAAATAAGCCCAGCTCCTGTTCATTTGCAACCACATAGCTAGCCAGGTCGGCAGTCCTTTCAGAGGCACGCTTTGGTCTTTCCTCCTTGTGGGTGACCAGAAATCACTGTTAACTGCCTGTAGAGATCCATCTGTCCTGCTCCATACAGCAAAGAGGCTTATTTTTTTAATCTCAGGGTGGCTGATACGCAAGTTGTCTCAAAGACCCATTGCAGAACAGGTGCTCGGGCTTTTACCACAAACTTAGAAAAACTGATCTTCAGTTCTTCTGCAGGAGATGCATGTGCCTATTACAAGAGTGTCTTTACTCCTGCTCTTGTACGTTTTCTCCTTTACCTCGAATGAAAAGTCATCAGTGCAGTCTGATCTGCCATTTGCACAAATATAGCGATTGTCTGGGTCAGACGGATGCGGAGGATGGAGAAAGAGTGCTCCTGAATTCTTGCCTTTTGGTTTGGGAATGGTGAATTTAGGAACTATTTTTGTGGAAGTTGCATTCCCCTTACTGCCTAAAATCTCTCTGGACTCTCTCTGGAGGGATGTGTGTATTAAATATCACTGTACTGGAAATCCCAGGAATTTTCAGGCTGACTCCAGCTATATGGACCGATATTTGAAGAAGGGGATGGAGCTGAAAGCTGCCTTGTGGTCACTAAGTTTAGGATTAGAAGTGGTTTTGGCCCAGGAACCATTTCCATCCCACATGGCCATGGTGGGTGGCAGAAGTCAGCAGGAACGCTGGGCAGTCATCAGCAGCCTGGCGTCAGGTTTGGGAGGGCAAAAGCAGGGCAGCACCTCTAAGGAGTTGCCTTTCCCAGGTGTCCTTTGGGTTTTGGGTTTTTTTTTAGCTCTTATCTCTTTTGCACATAACTCCCAGCTAATGCTGACATCTTTGTAACTCTGGGTTTAAGGCTAGAAAGGAGAGCTCCTCTCCTTCTGTTTTACTGCTGGGTTTTGGGGTTGGGAGGTCAGTGTCCGTATGACTACCAAGAGCCTGTCCCTGTAAATGACAGCAGTAGCAGGCACCATCATTCAGCTCAGTGCTAAATAATTGCAAGAACAACTATTGGCAATTAAAAGGTGCCCCACGCCAGCCTGCTTCCTGTACAAAAAAGTGCTGAAATATCAGCAGAGAAATTTCCCTGCTGTTTTTTCTTTGCTTCTTTGGAGAATCAGGAATGGTCTCATCCCTCTCTTCGCAAATGTTTGCTTGGTGTGGGAGGGCAGGGTTCCCTGCCGCCACTGTGAGCCGCTGATCTCTGGCCAGTGGCACTGGTCTGTCATTGCTGTTTGACCTCAGCAAACCTAGCCACCCACCTGGGCTCTGATTCATATAAAAGATAGTGAACTGTCATCTTTATTGCAGTTACCTGCTTGTTTTAACTGTCCATTTTCCGCTTTGAATGTGTCATGAACACACCAATAAACTGGAGATGTCCACCTCCTTTGCTAACGGTACAGCGCTGCAGTTCAACCGGCACTGTGCAGGACCCGCACTGAGAGGAAGAAACTGTTGCTCGTGTGGCCGGTGCTCACGGGAGGCAGCATCAGAGCAGTGTCACGTGTGGCCACGGGAGTGACCGCATCCAGTTTGCTGTGCACCTATGGCCCCTGCTCCGGGACGCTCTCTGCGAGAGACACAGTGGTTTGGGAGCAAGAAATATCATCCAGCTCTTCTGGGAAATCTCATCCATTTTCTTGCTGGTTTGCAAGGAACATTGGCACCTCAGATGCGTTTGGGTTGCTTCTGCTCCAGTGCTGAACAGCAAGAAAACTTTAAAAAGACACCTTGTGTCGCTCATCGATAACAAAACGTGGCCCTCATTGCAAACTCGTTCCTTCAGTCTGGTGACTCTTCCTGGCTGGCTTCAGCACTGACTTTTTTAAGTCCTCTCATACATGCCTAGATATCAATTCCTTGGCATCCAGCATCAGTTAAAGAGTTTGGGGATGCATTGCTACTTGCCATAGGCAAATGACCATTTTTGTCTCCAGGTTTAAGCCTTTGCACAGTTTCTCTGGCCCCAAGACTTTGCTTAAATCGCTGCTTTGCTCAAAATCAGAAGAACTTACTGTGTCATTTAAACTCATTCATTTTGTGGTGGAAAACAGAGTTGATCCAGTGCTGTACAAAACGCTTATGTACTCATGTGTCTTTATTAGCAGCTTAAGGAAAGACGTGGCTGAAAAGAACAAAAAGATGCAGCAGTCCTTGCTCTTGACTGTACTCTTACTTATTTGTGAATCTCAGCAGCTGATCCAGATGCTGATTTTCTCTGTCTTGCTGGTTGTGCTTGTGGGATCTGGTCTCTGCAAAGGCTGGTAAAGAACGTATTCTTACAACGCTGGCGGTTAGCAACTGGCTCATGGAAAATGTGTTGAGATTTCTCATTTTTTATTACATTCCTGGTAACTACTGTCTGCTGTGTCTTGAAGTCTTATGTCAAGTATACAGCTTGGCCATAATGTTTCTTTCTAATGGAAGAGCCAGAGTGAATTTTGACACTTTAAAAATTTTATGCAGTGGCTTGAATGTAAATGCTGACATTAGCAAAACAGATCTTCCAGAAGACCCCCAAACCTGACTCACTGTAAGGGCCGTCTCTGGTGCGGAGAAGCAGGAAGCATTCTCAGCTTGGTGCTCCCACCCCTGAGAGCTACAAGCCCATCCTGACGCTTGGGCCGTGAAACCTTTGAGCAGAAACTTTCCGATTGTTTGAAATGGTCAAATTATAGAGCCTTGCAAACGCAGGGTGTTTCTGTATCTGGGGCAGGAGGGGAGAAGAAGCCAAAACTATTTCTGAAGCTTGACAACAGCTAAAAAGATTCATCAGACCCTACTTTTATTTGCATCCTTAAATCTCACATCCATGTAATTACTAAAGAGCAGGTCAGTTTGGTTGGTAACCGTGCAAAAGTATCCTTTGTGCATGATGATGCTTTACAACCAGCTTGTGCAGTGCTGGTCACTTCGTGAGGCCAAAATAAAACAAGCTATTGGCAAATCCGTGTGCCTGCCAGCCAGGGAGGGCTGTGTGCTTCGACGGAGAAAAGCACGCACATCGTTTTCTGCAGACGAGTGCTTGTGAGGCTGGCGGTGGGTCCGCCTCTCGGGGGGGAAACAGCTACAGGAGGGGAGCAGCACTGGCTGCTCAATAGTGCTATGCTGCCCTCAAGTGTTGCTTTTCAGCAATAGCCAAATTCTCAGAGGCAGGCCCGCACCAAGTTGCACCTTCCAAGTTTTGTGGTTGTGCTGGAGAAAGGCCCTTGCAATCACACTGATTTTGGGGGGTTTTTTTACCTTTCATGTAGTAAAAAGCCTTGAAAAGTGGGCTCGTGTAAAGTGGCTGAGGAAAATGCCAGGGTCACTGAGTTCACGCCTGCCTGTGGTTAAAGTTTGGCGTCCTGCACAGCAAGGAAAACAGCAGCTCGGCGCTTCGGCTGTCAGCGACGGTTGGACTCACACCTCTTGGACTTAAACTGGCTATTAATTAACTGCCTCTGCTTTGTGCTGTGGCTGCCACTGACCCCACAGCCCCTTTCGTTTCCTCTTCCCAGTGACTCAGTGGGAGCAGTGTAATATATATGGGGAATGTGTTCAAATTACGTTTGAGAGCCGGCAGCCTGAGAGTCCAGAAGCCTTCACGTGGGTGTCTCGGTGCTCTTGCATGCTGCCTGTTTTAGTGCACAGCTCTGCCTGAAAATTCACATCTTTAAATCCCTGTATAGCATGCATGGGGGTGACGTATATGTAAGACCCAACATCCCAATTTTTAATTAAATTGTTAGCCAAGCATCTGAAACATGCATTTCTTACAGTTTCTCAGTCTTGCTTGTAGTCCTGTAGTCCCTGTTTCTCGAGCTGAAAGCGGTGCAGTTCATGTTTTGCTGGCATCTTCCACAGACATGTTAGAGGGAGTATGGTCCCCAGCACAACTGTGTGGTGCTTAGGTCTCACAGAAAGGTGAACAAAGAAACGGCAAAACAACTTAAAGCCGCAAGTAGGGAAGAAGGGTTATTTCTGGGTGCCAGCCTGCGGTCACAGGTGGCTCAGGGGGCCCGCACAGGGTCCTTTCTTCCGGCAGCTCTTTACTGAGCCAAGCCTCTTACTAGCAAAGAGAGAATTATCAGCTCTAGCCTTTAGATAGTAACTTCAAGGTGTTAGTTTTAGGGAGTCATTTTTGTTCTTTCCTCATCAATGTTGTTCTGGCCTCTGGTGCTGGGGTCTGCAGTAAGAGCAGGAGCCAGCCAGCGCAGCCAGCCTGCTGCTCCCATTGTAGCTGAGCATCCCCCCAGACCTGGATGGTATGGCACAAAGCTGTGGAGGGCAGGAATGACCTGGCTAACCATGGCAGACACGGGTGCAGAGAGGATGCCCCGAGTCACTGTCTATCCCCAGCAAAACAGCACTGACATCTGAGCTGCTTTGACCACCAAGTAAATGGCCCGCAGTGTTGTCTGCGCAAACACATCCTGCTCACGAGAGCAAGAGGAAGAGGGGTCAATTAGGTTGGGACAGGTTTTGTCTCTTTTTCCTGCATCTCCTGCCACCCCTGGGCTGGGCACAACCTCCTGAGGCCAGAGACCGTGATCTCTGCCCTGAAAACAGCAAGAGGAGAGAGCTGAAGGGGATTGCCTCCACCCCTCGCCACTGGGAAAAGGAGGGCTGTCTCGGTACTATGGCCTAGGGCCAGGGTGAGGGCAGGAGGGATCTTGAGCCATAGGATGAGGCAGCAACACTTGGGACCAAACATGTCCTGCCACTTGTGCCTGACACCAGCCACAGGACCAGTCACTGGAGCCTCCAGTGCAGCTGCCTGCCAGGCGAGGGCTTGCCATGAGACCAGGAGCAGAGATGGGATGAGGCACAGACTCAAGCTCTTAATATTCTGGTACAGATCATAGAATCATAGAATGGTTTGGGTTGGAAGGCACCTTAAAGATCATCTCGTTCCAACAGCCCTGCCGTGGGCAGGAACACCTTCCACTAGAGCAGCTTGCTCAAGGCCCCATCCAACATGGCCTTGGACACCTCCAGGGATGGGGCATCCACAGCCTCTCCAGGCAACCTCTGCCAGGGCCTCACTGCCCTCACAGTAAAGAACTTCCTTATATCTAATCTAAATCTACCCTCTTTGGGTTTAAAGCCATTACCCCTTGTCGCATCGCTACATGCCCTTGTAAAAAGTCCCTCTCCGGCTTTCCTGTAGGCTCCCTTTAGGTACTGAAAGGCTGCTGTAAGGTCTCCCCGGAGCCTTCTCTTCTCCAGGCTGAACAACCCAAACTCTCTCAGCCCATCTTCATAGGCAAGGCGCTCCACCGCTCTGATTATCTTTGTGGCGCTCCTCTGGACTTGCTCCAACAGGTCCATGGCCGCCTTATGCTGGGGGCCCCAGAGCTGGACGCAGTACTGCAGGTGGGGTCTCACCAGAGTGGAGCAGAGGGGCAGAATCCCCTCCCTCGACCTGCTGGTCACACTGCTGGTGATGCGGCCCAGGATACGGTTGGCTTTCTGGGCTGTGAGCGCACAGTGCCGGGTGATGTTGAGCTTCTCACCAACCAACACCCCCAAGTCCTTCTCCTCAGGGCTGCTCTCAATCCCTACGCTGGAAGCCGCTTTCTACCTTTCTATGCTCTACATCTCTCTAGGCTGGAGCTGCACTAGCATACATTCCCCCCCCCGCCACAGCTTTTCACTAATAAACATGCTGCAGATAGCGATCCCCGGGGCTCAGCTCCCCTCCATGTGCCAGGGACAGCACACCCTTTGCCGAGGGCTGCCCCGTCTCCTGCGTGGGCTGAGGGGACAGCATGCTCATCCTGGCCAGCCCTGTGGCGTGAACACCCGCCTGACCTGCTCTGGCAGTACAAGGATTGCACACACATTGACAACTGTCTGCTGCCTTTGCGGGGTTACCTTTGGCTTTTCTCTGCCGGCCTGGAGTGCCTGGAGGCACCGTGGCACACACAGATGGACAAGGGTCCCCAGCTCTGCAGCTTCCCAGTGCTCCCACTCTGAGGGGGACATGGAAGGATGCTCAAGTGGTGTAAATTCCCTTCTACCTGAGAGGGGATCGAGTCAGAGTTGGTATTTATTAGAAGACCTTTAAGAAGGTTCATTAGAAGACCATTAAGCATTTGTTATCAACAGATTCATGCTGGTACGAACCACAGATAACCAGTCCCACAGGACAGTCACTGACTCACAGTGGTCACTCACACCCACTCAGGCTACAACACCTGGAGGCCAACCCCAGCTGCTCCCTGGAGTGTTGCACTGACACACCAGAGCCCACCAGGAAGGTGCTCACAATGCCCCTCAGAGGGGCTCTTCTCTCATCAGGTGCCTGTATAAAATCCTGCTGCCTGTATAAAATCCTGCTGCGTGCAATGGACCTGGCCCGAATTACGTGACCCCCAGCTGATGCTCACCTGTGCCAGAAGCCTCACGGTGTCCTACGCTCACCAGCTCCTGTGGATTCAAAACCACTGCCAGCCTCCAGCCTCTTACCGGTTCTTGGGGGACTTTCACACACTGCCTCTCGGCATGCATTTTTCCTCTGTGGCCTGCTGTCCCATGGTAGCTGTTCTCCATCCACACCTACAGCATCCATTCACACAGACTTATACAACAGGGCCTTTTGAGACGCAAGAGCTGGCCTGTGCGGGCCTGAAGGCATGGTACCCTGCAACAGGCACCATGTACTGACCAGCTGCAGCCCAGGTCACAGGGGAACATCTCCTCCCTCTGAGGCTGGCAAAGGAGAAATGCCCATCCATTTGGAAAATAACCTCACTGCTATGAAGGACAGCCCAAGCCCCGTGTCACTGCTGTGCAGGAGCACCTGAGCCAAGGCGTGGCGCTCTCTGCTCACCAGCACGTCAAGACACCAGCACCCTTGGGGCACACATCTGCACCGCAGTGCCAGACAGTCCCCCATGTCACAGCTGCGGGCAAACCAGCAGCCATCCCCTCAGCCCAGTCCCCAGCCATCCCAGGGAAGAGATCCTGAGGGTAAAGGGGCTGCGAAGGGGCAGGTCCTGGCAGCCTAGGTTCTCAGCTGGGCCCCGCCAGCCTTGACAGTGCTTCCTTCAAACCCCAGCGCTGGACTCTCTCACCCAGCTGCCTTCACTCCAGTTGACATTTTCCTTCACATGTCCCCTCTTCTGACAGCAGCCCCTGCCCACAAGCAGGTCATGGCATCTTTGGGAGACCGCAGGCAGAGGCAAAGAGACTGACAAGTGACTCCTTCAGCCACAGCTCCATACAACTTGCTGTCACCTCAGCTAACTTCTGAGCTACGCTGAAAAGCACAACACTCGGAGGCATGAAGCACCAGAGCAGAGGAAGACTGAGGTGTCCATCATCAGGGACCCCACTTACCTCCCTCTTCAGTTCAGGCAGCGGGAGCAAGATGAAAGGCAGTGACCCAAAGGCTGGGCCCAGCCTGCTCCTGTCCCTCTGTCACTTACAGTGCAGCAGATATGAGGTTCCTGCGGTGATCGTCACTTGCCAGAACTGTGCCTGCGGGGCTGGCAGGGGCAGGCTGCTCCCACACCATGCTACAGCTTGTCCTCCACCAGCAGGCCAGCAACCTAAGGCAGCAGCATCCCATCATCACTTCTTCCCTGCACACCTCACAGGACCCTCCTGCTCATCTGCTGCTGCTCCCGGCCCAGACCTGAACAAACACTCAGTGTCAGGCTGTGTCCGTCCGGCTGGGGTGGGACAAATGCTCTGCTGAGATCTGACTCCTCTCTGCCAGCTTTGTTGTGGTTTAACCCCAGCCAGCAACTAAGCACCAGCAGCCGCTCGCTCACTTCCCCCCACCCCCGAGCAGTGGGATGGGAGAGAAAACCAGAAAAAAAAAGGTAAAACTCATTGGTTGACATAAGGACACTTTAATAAAACAGAAAGGAAGAAACTAACAACAACAACAACAACAAAGTGACGATAATAATAAAATGATTGGAATACACAAAACAAGGGATGCACAATGTAATTGCTCACCACTCGCCAACCAATGCCCAGTTAGTTCCCAAGCAGCAATACACCCACCCCCAGCCAACTCCCCCAGTTTCTATACTGGGCATGACATCCCATGGTACGGAATACCCCTCTGGCCAGTTTTGGTCAGCTGTCCTGGCTGTGTCCCCTCCCAACTTTCCTGTGCCCCTCCAGCCCTCTTGCTGGCTGGGCCTGAGAAGCTGAAAAGTCCTGGACTTGGTCTAAACATGATTTGGCAACAACTGAAAACATCGGGGTGTTATCAACATTCTTCTCATCCTAAACCCAACCCACAGCGCTGTACCAGCTACTAGGAAGACAATGGCCCAACTGGGCCAGGGCAAGGAATGACCCCTGTGCTGCCCAGGGCTGATCCTTGGACCTTTGCAACAGAACTAGTCACACGAACAGGTCCCGCTGAGAACACAGACACGTGTGCACGTCCATCCCGTGCTGAAGGCCCCTACACCCCAGCCATCCCAAGACAGTGACCGCACACACACGCGCCCCCCCAGCGGCTCAGGACACGGGCACAAGCAGCTGGCCCCAACCCCACTCCAGGGCCACTGAGGCCATAACATCCCACGCACACGGGCCAAACAGTTCCTCTCTGAGTCTCCTTCCCCAGCACCAGCCACCGCTCCCCGGGGCCCCACCAGCAGCAGCTGCCTCTGAGCCACCCCCCCCAGCCCGGAGGCCGGGAAGGCGGCTGGGCCCCAGCAGGCGCTCTCAGGAGTCCACACCGCGCTGGGGTGAAGCCCGTTTGCCCTTCCCAGGGACGGCCCCGGAGCTCCCGCTGACTCTGCGCAGCTCGGTACCAGCCCCGCGGCAGAGTCAGGCCGGTACTCAAGGAGGGAAACAACGACCCTGACGTCATGGCGGCAGCCCGCCAGCCCCGGCTCCGCCTCAAGATGGCGCCGGGCGGGCCGGGCGGGGAGGGGCGGGGGGAATTGCGTAAGGTGTCACGTGCCTCCCCTCGGCCCAATCAGCGGCGGGCGGCGCCCGCTCGGCGGGCAGCGCCTGCGCTAAGATGGCGGACGGTAAGGTGAGTGGGGTGGTGTGGCAGGTAGGGCTGGGCTAGGCCCGGCCTGGCTCGGGTCAGGCCTGGCGGGGCGGGCCCGACCCGGGTTATCAGGGCGGGCGGGCTGTTCCTCTGTCCCCGGGTACTGCCTGGGGGGCCGGGTATCAGCCTGCGTGTCTCCCCCAGGACCCACTGCCCAAGCTGAAGGACATCGCCTTCCTGAAGGACCAGCTGGAGAGCCTGCAGCGTAGGGTGGAGGACGAGGTGCACGCTGGCGTGGGGCAGGTAACGCGCTTCCCCCGCTGGTGTGGTGACCCTTGGGGCGGACCAGTCACACGTCTTGAGGGGACTGGGTAAAAAAAAAAAAAAAAACAAAAAAAAACAAAAAACAACCAAACTCGGGGCCATGTCCCTGCTCTGCGTTCCCTGCCCAAGCCCACCCTGCCCCGTGGCCTCATTCTTCGCTCTTTTCCTCAGGATGGCTCTGTGCTGGCCTCACCCTTTCTCAAAGGCTTCCTGGCAGGCTACTTGGTAGCCAAACTTCGTTTCTCGGCCGTCCTGGGATTCGTGGCTGGAACCTGCACAGGGATATATGCTGCTCAGAACTACGTTGTTCCCAATGTTGAAAAGACAGTCCAGGACTATTTCAGTTCGCTGAAAAAAGGTCGGGACTAGTGAGGAGCCCTTTGGCAGCAGTGACTGTAGGAACAGTACTTCTTAGTTAGCAGGCGCAGAAGATTCCTAGGGCTTTCAGAGGCACATCATGTACACCTTTCTTTTCCATTGGAAAAGGGCTTTACACCACATCATTGCGAGACATCAGCGGGTCTGGTTATGCGGTATTTATCAGAGCATCGCGGCAGCAGTGACCACTCCACTAACCCACAGTAGCTTGGAAGCACCGATGGCCAACGGTTTGCCAGCTGCCTTTTCTGTTACCTCTCTCCCTATGCCCCTGCAGATTGAAAGGCTGTCTGTGACATCTCATCACACTCACCACCTGTACGCCCTTCCACCAAGCAAACGCTTTGCCCTAGGAACATGCTTTGTGTGGCTTCCTGGGGAGGCTTGTTGTTCTTTTCCCAAAGAAAGACAAAACTATTCTCTTCTGCTGCATCAGAAATGTAGGAAGTAACATCCTGTTTTAATCAGGCTCATTAAATTAATGGTATTTGGTCTCTTCTTGAATGTTCTAGGGTGCGAGTGAGTCTGGCCTCTCTACACTGATAGCAGCTCACCCTTGCTGGCTACCACCTGAAAATGGTGATGTTTGGTAATGCTGCTGGCTCTGCAAACTGGGTGCTCCGGAGGGGGCTGTGGGGACTGATGCTGGTCTTGTCTGTAGCCATATACGGCTCTCATGCTCCCCTCCTGACCCGGTGCAAGGTGGACGGGATAATCCCCTTCAGCTCCACGTCTGTCGTGGTTCTTGTCGAGCTGACAAAGCTGGTGTTCTCCCTCCTGTTCCTGATCACCTGGGACCGGGAGCTGCTGGGAGTTGCCGTGTCATGGCGCCACATTGCCCCCTTTGCCCTCTCTGCCCTGCTGTATGCTGCCAACAACAACCTGGTGGTTCACATGCAGCTCTTCATGGATCCCAGCACCTACCAGGTCTTGAGTAACTTAAAGATTGTCAGCACCGCGCTCCTCTACAGCCTCTTCCTGCGCCAGAGACTCAGCGTGCGCAAATGGCTGGCTCTTTTCCTGCTGGTGGCTGCTGGGGTGAGCTACAGCTGTGGCGGCCTGCAGGACCCTGGCAGCCCCTCCAAGATGCGGCTGCACATCACGCTGGTGGGCTTGTTGCTGATCTCGGTGTACTGCCTGATATCAGGCTTGTCTGCTGTCTACACAGAAGCCATCCTGAAAACGCAAGCACTGCCTCTCAGCCTTCAGAACCTCTTCCTTTACTTCTTTGGGGTCCTGCTCAACTTGATCGGCTACTTCTGGAGCAGCACGGAGGGCGGTTTCTTGGAGGGATTTTCCTCCTGGGTGCTGGTGATTGTGGTCAGCCAGGCCTTGAATGGCTTGATCATGTCTGTGGTCATGAAGCACAGCAGTAACATCACCAGGCTCTTTGTGATCTCCTGCTCTATCCTGGTGAATGCCCTCCTGTCCGTCACCCTCTTCAATCTGCAGCTCACCCTCCTTTTCTTCGTTGCCGTCTCATGCATCGGCCTCGCTGTTCACTTGTACTATGGGGTCACATAGCTGCTGCCTGTATGCATTAGGGCAGCCTTTAGTCATTCCTCAGGGGTGTTTAGTGCTTGTGCTGGGGCTGGTGTTAGAAGCACAGCAGTGCTCTGGCCATTGGCCTCCCCACTCTGGTGTTGGCAGGGAGTTGTTAATGGTGGGTGCGTGCACGACTAGCAAGGACCCCCCAGAGGAAGGGTGCTGAGGGGGAGAGTGCCCTGTCCCCATTTGCAGAGGGGAAGCTGGGACCTGCTCCAGCACAGCCGGGCTCTGTGCCACAGGGTTCCTGTGCGATCAGGTGTGCCCAGCCTTGAGGGTGGGTCCTGAGCCCCTTGTTTGTGTGGCATCTCACATTCTCAAGCTGCTTCCCCCACCTTCCCCACACCAGAGCCTGTAAATGGTCCTGCAACGGTTAGCTCTGCTGTGCTGTGGGCTCATCCATGCACAGGCAGCCCTGCTGCACGATTGCTGCCAGGCAATCGGTTCCTGTAAGCGATGCTTTTCCCAGCTGTCTGCACAAGGCCGGGTGCTGCTGCCTGGAGAGCCTCGCGCTGCGTCTGGGGGCATCTCTCCCACCTCTGCAGCTTTCCAGCCCACCCCTTGCCCCAGCCCCTGGCTGAAGGGCTGCTGTCCTTAAGCCCCATTTCCCCTTCAGGCATGGTGTCAGTGCTCCGTGCGGAGCAGATGGGGAACGGGGGCATGTGGGAAGTGTTTCACCTGCTCCTCAAAAGAGAAACAGCACCCAAATTTGTACCAGCACTGCAGCTAGTGAGTTCCTGGCAGGCAGAAGTCACCGCTAGCTCTGGCCGGGGTTATTAAAGTTGCAGTTCAACAGCATGCGTCTGTCCTCCCTGCGGGATGGCATCTGTTTTGCTTGGCAGAGATTTGGGTGCAGGGGCATGTCGGAGCCTGACAACACTCATCAGTAAAGGGGCACCCACTTTATTCCGCATGGCAGCAGCTGGGGGGCCACCAGCCTTCTCACCGCGCCCACTCTGCTCCTGTTGCAGGGCTGTACCCAAGCCCATGCTCCTGCAGACAGGTGCCCAGCAGCAGATCAGGGCTTTCCCTGTGGGGGCGGAGGAGCGAAGCACCTTCCCTCGGGCCAGGTTTCTGCAAGGAGCAGCTCTCAGCAGGCAGACAGGAGGCTTTGCTCTGTGTAACGGCTGTAGCTGGGGCCGGCTGGTCACCTGGCGTCAGGGCTGGTGGCTCAGTCTAGGGAGGGGGGGGTTGAGGTGGCAGGGGTCTGCAGGGACCCTGTCCTGCCTGCCTGCCAGGGCAGCTGTCCCCTGGGATGTTGGCTCAGGGTGTCTGTGTGGCAGCATCGGCCGAGCCCAGCCTTCTGGTGTCCCGCAGCTGCTGGTTGTGCGCGGAGAGCTCTGCGGCATCCTGGAGCACCTCCTGCAAGCAACACGCGGTGCCAGCAGTCCAGGGCCTCTCTCTGCTCCTCTGCCAGGCACTGCTGGTCCCGAAGCACCTGCAGGGATGCCTGGGGCTGCCTGGCACAGCGCTGGCAGCCTGAAGGTGCGTCCCAGGCCCTCCCTGCTCACCTGCAGCAGGTGCTGCCTGCAGGCCTGCATCTCCTGCCGGTGGCTCTGCAGCAAGGCCTGCAGGTCCCACTCGGCCGCCTCTCGTTCCCTCCGCGCCGCCTCCAGGCTCAGGCCCAGCGTGGCCACCTCATGTTGCCAGCGAGCTGCATCCCACTGTGGGGGACAGGGATGAGGACAGAGCAGCACTGGGGTGTCTCTGCTCCCTGGGGCTGCCCTGCCCTGGGAGAGCAAGGCCAGGGAAGGAGGAGAGCCTGGTACCCACGGTGATGGGCTCTCCTCCTGTGCTCACCTCTCTGCTTGCCTCCTGGCCTAGCACTGCCCCATCCCTGAGCTCTCGCTGGAGGAGCAGACAGTGCTGAGCTCGCAGCCGCTGCCTCTGCGCCTTGGCCAGGGCGTACTGTACCTCCAGGGACAGGCATGGCTGGCGCTGGCGCCCTGCCTGGCAGAGAGCAGAGCAGGCTTGGACAGCATCTGGGGGACCCAGTGCTGCCGGTGCAGAGGGCCGCAGGCCCTGGGCGCTGCTCCTGCCCAGGAGCGGCAGGCAGGAACCCAGTGGGCTCCCACTCACTGTGTCACCCCCAGTCAGTGGCCACTGCTGTGGCGCTTCGCTCGGCGAGGACTCCTCCAGCAGACCCTGCCCTGTGCTCACCGGGGCTTGGCTGTCCCCTCTCTGGCTGCTCTCACTGGCACCTGGTCCTGGGTGGGGAGAGGGAAGGAGAATGACCGTGCTGTGGCTGAAGAAAGCAGTTTAAACAAAGGACTGAGGCCTCTTCCAGCCCAAGAGAAGCCTTTTCCCACCAGGTAAAGCAACACTCCATGCCCACATACCAGCCACCCAGGCATGGGGTGTGTGCCTGTCCCCACGCTGCCGACGTGCTGGCTCCAGGCTGGCACTGGTCGAGGGCATTTGGGTCCCAGGCTGCTGGCTCGGTGCTGCATTCCCTGTAGAGACCGGGTCCTGTGGGAGCAGGAAGAGACGTTATGGGGATGCGACCAGGACTCAGGGCTTCTGCACCTGGCTTGTCCCTGGATGAGGAGGCTGTGGCCTGACCCTTGCCCACCTTGGCACTGGGCAGATACATCTGGCTTCTCCTGAGCACCTCGGCTGCTGCCTGCTTCTTCTCCCACCTTTGGCTCTTCAGCACCTGGAAAAAGGTGCTGGGGGTTCTTGCTGGGGTGCTGGAGACCTCCAGGCATGGCACAGCTCCAGGGACACATCCTGCCCCCCTGCGGAGGCAGCCCCCAGCCCCTGCCCTCAGTGCCAGACAAGGGTTTTGACACCAGGATCGAGCCCAGACCTCATCGAACTGGGGGGGAATCGGTGCCATCCTGGTCCCATCTGGTGGCCAGGGGCGTTCCCCCACCTGCAGCTCCCGCAGGGCTCTCCGCAGCTGGGCCACGGACATCTTCTGCTCAGGGGGGCCCGCTCCAGCCAGCAGCTCCATCCGCAGCCCTCGGATCTCCCTCCGACGTGCCGCGACCTCTTGCATGGGGTCCCAGAATGTGGCTGAGATCGTCTTGGCCAGTCCCTTCACCCGCTTGGCCAGCTGCAGGGCTGCCAGCATCTCTTCTCTGGAGGTGTCTGGGAGAGCAGCAAGCCCTGGGCAGGGGCCACGGGGGTCCACCAGCATGGGGACGTCCCAGTGCCTGGCACAGGGTCAGGGCTGATGGGGATGAGGGGAGCCAGTGTCTGGCTTCTGACGACTGCGGGTATCCCTGGGCACCAGCCAGGGACGGAGTGCTGGGGCGGGGTGGGGGGAAGCCTCAGGGAGTGGGGACCCCAAAGCGGCATCCCAGTCCCAGGGGCTACCTGGCAGCGTGACACACAGCAGGAGGAACGTCAGGCTGTTCCCCTCCAGCATCCGCTCGACGATCCAGGGCAAGCAGCCAGCATCAGGCAGGGGGTGGCTGCTGGCCGGTGCCCTGTGCATGGGGTGAGAGGCAGCCCAGGAGAGGGATGGGGCTGGGACCCATGCGTCAGGCGCCTGAGCCCTGACCCACAAGAGCCCAAGGATGGATTGGCCACGCTGGGAGCAAGCCCACATCCCCAAGGCGCGGTGGCACCCCCTTGGCTCCCACCCATGGGCTCCTGCTGGTGTGTCAGGGTCTCTCCTGCTTCACCTCTGGGTACTGAACCCCCACCCCACCCCCCGCCCCAGCCCTGCAGCAGGCACCACGGGAGTGCCAGAGAGGGGACGTGGCTCAGCCCCAGCACAGAGCTGCAGCTCCAGTACGTACGGCTTGGGGCAGGGCCCAGTGGGTGCCAGGATCCTGAGGGCCGAGCGCTGGTGCCTGCCACCCTCCAGCTCCCGCTCCACGGTGAGAGTGAAGAGGCTGCCGGCACTAGGGAGAGGCCAGCGCGGGAGCAGGGCTGCAGTGGTGCCCAGAGCCAGTCCCAGTGTCCCGTGGCCCCTGTCCTTCCCAGCCCTGTGAGATATCTGTCGAATCCCTCACCCCCACATGGCTGAGCACCCATCTGTGGGGGGCTGCTGTGCACCCCCCTGGAACAGTGCTGGGATGGCACCCAGTGCCCAGGCGTAGACACTGATGGCAGATTGGGCATCGGGCACGGCAATTTCCATAGCCTCCTCCACCATCCTGGAAGCAGAGAGAGATAAGAGCGAGTGAGGAGGGCCGTGTCCACCCATCTCCTGCATGCCCGGGCTCCCTGAGGGGTACCCCTGGCCATCCTCTGCCTGGGCACCACGCTCCCTGCCCAGCCCCACGCTCGATGTCGGGGTACCAGCCCCCCAGGAGTACTTGCCCAACCACGGGGCATCAGGTACCTACAGGCCCAGGGGCGCAACATCCATCACTTGCAGGGCTCGGCCATCAGGACAGAGCAGGTCCCAGGCTTTGTTGTGGGCAGAGACCTGGAACGGGGCTGCATTAGGCAGGGGGCGCAGAAAGAGGGGGCTGCTGGCACCCCACGCCCTCTGGGGACCCAGGTTGTTTGTGGCCATGCATAGGTGAGGGCTGAGAATGGAGAGATCTCAGGGTCACTCCCAGGTTTTCCAGCCCTGGGGCCAGGGAAAGGCAGAGCCCTGGGAATGCCTGAGCCCTGTGTGGAGCTTGGCAGGTCCCTGGCAGCAGCCTGAAGCCAAAGGGCAGGGCTCAGCCTGGTGGCAGGAGCTGGCATCGCTCCTGTGCCAGCCAAGGACACAGCAGAGGGACCTTCAGGCCACAGGGAACAGTGGCTGGCAGGAAAAGCTCAGCCATGAGGTGGGCAGGAAGGTGTTGGAGGGCTCCTCTGTTCCCACCATGCTGCTGGAGCCTGGGAGATGCCCCATGGGCAGCCGAGGCTTCCCATGCCTGGGAAGTCCTGCAGAGAGGTGAGAAAACCCAGGATCCAAAGGTCTCCAGCCCCTGGTCACCCTCCAGCATAAGGGACCAGATTCCAGTACTGGGGCAATATATGCCCCTTGGCACAAGAGGGTCTGGCCAACAGCAGAGAGGGAAGGGGACCCTCACCCCAGAGCATCCTGGCCAGCCCTGCTCCTGCCCTACCTGAACCAGGCTGACAGTTTGCAGGCTCTGTGCATCGCCCCCCAAGGCTTCCAGTTCTTGGAAGATGGTGTCAATCACCTGGGGACAAACTGGTCAAGCTGGGAGCCGTTGGTTCTTGGCACCCGTGGCTGGGTCTCACACCCATACCAGCAAGACTGGGGTCAGCCGGACAGCCCCAGAGCCCAGCACCATGCAGCTGCACTGTGACCTCTCCCTGTCACCTCTCCCCTACCATGCCCTGTGCCCTCACCTGCCAGACGATGCTCTGGATGGGTAGCTGGGTCCCAGGCCCATGGGGGTCCCACAGCAGCAGGGACATGCTGTAGCCAAGGGGAACCAGGGCCATCTGTGGTCTTGCCAACTCGAGGACCTTCTCCTGGTAGGAGAGACGCGGCCAGCAGAGCAGGGATGGCCTGGCACAGCCAGCATGGCCTGGCACGAACAGCACAGTGCAGATGGCCCAGCAGAGAGGGCATTGGCATGGATCGGGCCCAGCACAAGGCAGATGGCATGACAAGGGTAGCACCACACAGATAGCCCAGTATGGATGGCACGGTGTAGGTGTACAGCATGCATGGCATGGCATGGCATGGCATGGCACAGTGGTGCGCAGCATGCCAGAGAGGGCACGGCACAGGCAGTAAGGCACAGAGAGCACGGCATGGCAGCCACGGCACAGCACCCAAGAGGAAACAGGGAAGGGGTGAGAAACACCAGCAGAGCCACAGATAGGACCAAGCCCCAGGTCCCCAGCACTGTCTGTGACACCTGAGGAGCTGGCAGTGGTGCCCCCAGGACCACAGCTGGGTGCCCCAGCCCACAGCTTGGGCCAGCATGTCCCTGGCGTATCTGGCTGGGGACAGGGGTGCAGAAGGAGGATACCTGTCCTGCATCCAAGCAGAAGACACCATCGACAGTCAAGGAGCTGTCCTGGCACAAGGGAGTGAGGGTGATAATGTTCAGCTTTCCCCCATCCCAATACGACCAGTGCAGGATAAAGGAGGGACTGGGCACAGTGGGATGGAGATGACAGGGGTGGCATAGAGGACCTGGCACAGGCAGGGGTGGGGGGGAGACCTCCTCCCTTCTCCTGCAATCTAGTAACCCCGAGGAGCCCCCCACGAGAGAGGGGCCCATAGAGGTGTAGGGCAGGATCAGCCCAAGACCTCAGCACCCATCAGGGTCCCAAGCATGGCAGGTAGTTGGGACAGATCCCCCTGCTCCTGTCTGGTTCCCCAGGGACCCTTGTCCCCTTGATGCCCATGTCCCTGCCACTCTCACCTGGACCTCCTTCCCAGTGAGGAGAAGCTGCAGGGGGTCTTCGCTGCAGGCCACCCAGCTTTCCCCCAGCCCTGAAAACACTGAGCGTGAGGTGGGGGGGGGTGTTCATCCCCACCTGCCCCAGCTCCGTTTCCCCCCCGCTCCCCAGCCTGGGGCCAGGTCCCAGGGCTTCACATCGTTCCAGAGCCCTCCCACTATGACCACGGCGCTCAGAGCCACCAGGGTGGGGAGGATGCCCCCTCCCCAGCTCTGCTGCCCAGGCCAGGTCCACCAGTGTGGCCTAGCTCTGCTGCCCTAGGCCGGTTCCCTGGCGTGGGGGTTCGGGCTGAAGGCACTGGAACGCTGCAGGTGTCTTAAGCCCCAGCTCTACCTCCTGCCTGGTGGAGTCCCACGACTGCTCGTACGCAGACATCCTGCTCAGCCTGCTGGGACACAGGGCAGAGGGGGAATGAGCCGGGTCCGGCCCCACACACCCGGCACCTGCCAGGAGCTGAATGAGCCCCTGGGGAGCTGGGCAGCGCCTGGCCACACCGCACTGAAGGCAGGGGACAGATCCCTCCAAACCACCCTGTGATGGCCCCCATGAGGGCACTCACCTCCCCAGCATCCATGGCCAGCTCAGCAGCAGCAGCCCTTGAGCTGCTGTTTCAGACAGGACAGGGGATGGGGTTACATGGGGGGATCGTGTTCCCCTGCATTATTAATGGGTGTCGGGCACAGTCATGTGGGCAGAGCCGGGCAGAGCCAGGCCCAGCCTGGAGGCGCCATGTTCTGGAGGCTGAGCCCCACCGGCTAAGGAGTCAGCGGGACCATGGGAGGCAAGTGGGTGCCTGGACCCACTTGCACCATTGGCGTGCTCCTGGCTCCAAGAGGGACATCTTTGCAAGCCAGGGATGGGAGATGAGAGACCTTGGACTATCGTGAAGGTTTTCTGGACACAAGAAGCGACCCACAGAATCACATTTATTGGAGATCAGTCATACCAAGCAAGCACAAAAGGAAATGCTAAAGCTGAGGATCAATGTGGTCTGTGGAAACGCAGACTGAGAGAGACAGGAGAGAGGTCCCAGGACAGCCCCTGTGCCTTGCATTTGGACAGGATCAGGCATGAGGAGATGCACACGCATCCCTCCGTCTGCCACCATTCCCCCTATAGAATGAGATTACAATGCTGCCCCTGCCTCCCTGGGCCCGTGCCTGCCCAGATGTCTTCAGGCATGAGGGTGATGCCAGGCTGGAGATGAGCCATCATTGCAAATGGAGCAAGCAACACCTGGGGCTCGATCAGGAGCAGAGCAAGGGGTGGGGTTGTGCTTCACGTGGGTGCTGCTAAGGGAAAGCAAATCCTGTGATGCTGAGATGCAGGGATTTCTCCTTCCTCATCCATTAGACAGCAGCTTCTCCCTTTTTCCAGGTCCAGCCAGTAGCAAGGCTGAGCACCAATCTCCAAGACGCAAATGCAGACACGTGGTGTACACACGTCCACACGGGTCGACACAAGCTGAGCAGCGCCTTTGCTAGCACCCATCTAACCCCCAACAGTGCTCCCATGAACACAAGCACACGGGTGGCACAGCCCCATCCCTCCTCTCCAGCTGCTCAGGGCTGATGTGGGCTGGTGGCACAATCCCACACCCCCACCCTCAACCCACAGGCAGGAGCACAGCTGTGTGCCCTCGAACGCACAGCAGACCCCAAGCCCATCACAGATCCATGGCTGGACCCTGGGGCCTGTCTAGCCACTCTCCAGCTCCAGCCTTGGGTCTTTCCACACTGGTTCCCCACTCACTGGCTAGTCCGGCCTGTCTTTGCTCCCAGGTCACATGCTCATGTGCACAAACAGAACAGAGAGCGAGGTGACACAGAAAACACCCAGGAATGGATTTTAGTGAGAAGGCAGGGCAGACCATGGGGATGAAGTGCAAAGGGTTTCACCAGGTGAGCGTGGCCTACCTATGACCAGCCCCCTTCTTCCCCATCCCCATTTTCCCATGCTTGTTCCTTCCCTACCCACCCACCGTGATCCTCCCTTTCATCCTTCCCGTAAGTGTTCCCCCGTAAGTTTTGCATTCCCCTGATTTCCCTCAGCATCCCATAATCAATTTTCTTTCCTATGAGACGTTTTCTGAATAACCCAGAACCCAGAATAAACCCCTTTTCTTCCTACCAGTTAAAAAGTTTCTGGTTGAACCTCTTCAAAGTCACACTTGAGGGGTTTGTCCACCAGTGCCTTGAGAGCTCGGGTCTTGGTTACTGTGTGTTACCTCCCACTTATTAGCATTTGTGTATAGGGGTGTTTAATTTATTCATTTTCCTGTCTTTTGTGGTTTTCCTCTGAATAGCAGTTAAGCAGCCATCCTCACAAACCAGACATCCTCACAGCCATGGCACAGCCACAGCCCCAGGTGAGGAGAGGTGGGGAATCAGCAAAGAGGCTGCAAGAACGGCTGGGCTTGGGGGCACGGGGCTACAAGGGGGGGCGGGAGGGGGCTCTGGGTGGGGACCACCAGACCCCAGTGAGGCCTGGGGCATCTGAGCACCGCCTGCAGTGGTGCAAATTTGATGGAGCTGAACTCCTCTTGTTCAGGGCAGATGATATCACAGGGGCAATCGGTGCACGTTGGGGCTTGGGGAGTTGGAGTGGGCCATAAAGAAAACCCCTCGGGGCGGGGGTGGGGGTGCAGCCCTGGGACAGAGCAAGGCAAAGAGCTTTGCTTGGGGGTTTCCCCAAAACTTGGACAGGCACAGGCACAGCCGCTGGGGGATAATGCTGGGGACAGGCCTGCTCCACAGGGGAGCCTGGACTGGGGACACGGAGAGAGTCCCTCACCAGCACTTGGGGGTCCTGTGAGTC
This sequence comes from Sagittarius serpentarius, assembly GCA_034782735.1. Taxonomy (NCBI): domain Eukaryota; kingdom Metazoa; phylum Chordata; class Aves; order Accipitriformes; family Sagittariidae; genus Sagittarius; species Sagittarius serpentarius. The sequence continues at coordinate 908,620 of JAVKLA010000042.1, forward strand.
TTGCCACAGAGATCCTGGCCTTGCAGCTCCTGGGGCTGAGTCCCTGCAGGGAAGCACCGGTGGGAACAGTCACACGTTCCCTTCACACTCTGCGGCAGGGCCGGACGAGCCCAGGCCTGGATCTGACCAGGCAGATGGCCCCAGCCACACCAAGCAGGGCAAGGGCAATGCAGACAGGGGCAATCACCGCAGCCCTGTTACACTGCAGCACCGTGACTGGCACATCCTTCACCAGCCTGCCCTGGTAGTGAGGCGGGGAGTGACAAATGTAGTCCTGGGGCCAGCCCGGTCCAAGGTGCCCCATGCTTGCCAGTGCCTGGAGCCCCCTGGCCCCGGAGCACGAACAGTTGTAGGGGTTGCCAGCCGCAGCCACATCCCACAGGTGCCCCAGGAGCTTCACCTCATCCCACAGCAGCTCTGTAATCAAGTTGTTGTCTAGGTGGAGGGTGTCCAACATGGGGTAATTCCTGACGGAGGGGGCAGCCTGCAGCACGTTATGGCTCAGGAGGAGCTTCTTCAGGGAGCTAAGGGAGATGTTTACAGCATGGAGGTGGTTGTAGCTCATGTCCAACACTTCTAGACTGGGAGGCAGAGGTGTGAGGACTTCATCCAAGCCAGTGTCAGACAAGTTAAAAATTCGGAGGGACGCTGGCCACTGGCAGGAGGAGGACGGGTCTGCCATAAGCTTGTTCTGGCTGAGATCCAGATGCTGGAGCTCATGCAGCAGCTGCACGCTTTCACACACGCTGTGGTAGGATGTCAGGTTGTTGCGTTGCAGACTCAGTATCTGGAGCTGAGGGAAAGCCCCCTTGCAGAAGGCGGGCATCAAGCTCTCATCCCCAAGGCTGTTTTGTGCCATGTCCAGGTAGCGCAGAGCTCTGAACACCCTTCCGATGCCACAGGGCAGGCTGGTGACATGGGAGCCTGTGATAGACAGCTCCTGCAGGGTCTCCAGCCAGCTGCTCAGACTGGAGAGGTCCTGCTCGCGGCCCGTCAGCGGGGCAGATGTCACGTTGTGGAAGTGCAGGGACAATATGGGCAAGTCCTGGAGGGCCATTTCACCCCAGTTGCCTCTCCCCTCGAAAATGCAGCGCTCAAACACCAGCTCCTGCACATGGGTGTAGGAGAAGAACCTCAGGACTCGGGCGAGGAGTATCTCAGGCACCAGGAGATCACCAAAAATTATTTTCCTGACGACAAGGGAGCCCAGCATTTCAATGGCAGAGGGGTCCAGGTTGCCGATGGGGAAGGCTATGTATCTCTCCAGCTCTCCCCCCAAAAACTCCACGACAGAGGCTGGGAGGCACTGCATGATGCTGCTTAGGCTTTCCTCGGACAGGTTATAGCACACACAGTGCTTCTGAGTGCGATTGAAGAAACACCTGCCTTCTGCCTCCAACAGCCCCAGCCCCAGGAGGAAGACAACAGCCACATTCATGGTGAACAACCTAGAAATGAGGAGAGCAATGGTGAAAGGCAGCACTCTTGTGGCAGCTGAGGAGACCGTTCAGATCCAGCCGACTGGAGGGCTGGCTTGGGCAAGTTCAACCCCGGAGAGCCGCCCCTCAAGGACACAGCACTGCCCTCATCCCTCCTGCCCCACTGCCCTTCGTGTGGGGCCAGCGCACCCCATCAGCACCTGCCTGGCTACTCAGCCACGACTCAGGGCAAAGCTCAAATCGCCAGTGAAACACCCAAAAGCTACGCCTGTGCCACCCGCTCCTCAGCAGGGAGTCGGTGGCACGGGTCTCACCCCACCCCAAAAGCAGGGTTTCAGCAAGGCAGGGTGGCTCCTCCTGAGGCAGCAGCCTCCAGGTTCTGTGCTTTCTTGCCTGGGCTGCCTTGCTGCAGACTCCCGTTCCTAAGGGACCAGGAAATCCCATGGATCAGGAGAAACTAGAAACATTGAGTTACAGAAAGTGAAGCCAGATATATCAGTCTGACCACAGGATGGGAGAACCACAGCTCTATTTGTTTCTCTGCATGGTGCATTCTGTAATCTGGGGCAGGAAATTGCAACAGAGGGCTTCATATTTTCCTTTTTCTCACCCAGCGATTTGATTCATTACCAGCCTCCAAGGGGACGGTAGAAAATAATTTCTGAGGGTCTGTATGCATACCTGTCAACACCAAGTTTTGCTTTACCGTCCAGCTGACAGGAGCGACTTATCAACAGATTGCAAAAAAGCAGCAAGCAAAGATTAAAGGCTCCTAAAAATGTGCTGACTCAGCTCTGTCCGAGCACTGAGACGGAGCAGTAGCGAGAAGTCTTTGGGGGATTCCAGTCCAACCTCCTGCTTCAAGCAGGCCTGTCGCCGGCACTAGCCCAGAGCAGCCACAGCTTTTTCTGGCTGCGTCTCAAAAAATCTCCGAGGACGGAGCTCTCCCCACCTCTCTGTGCCGTCGCGGGACTGCACCACCCTCCCAGGGAGAAGCTGTCCTCCAGCACTTGCGTGAAGTCCCCCTCACTGCGGGGGCAGCACAAAGCGAGGTGGGTTTGTTCCGTGACTCACCAGCCAGCTCACACTGAAATGTTTCCTTGCCCCACGGCTGCTTCCTCTGGCTGCTGCCAAATCCAGGGTTTAGGTGCCGAAGGCTCTGCAAGTGCTCAGCTCTCTCCTGCGCCTGAACCTCCTCTGCCTCCAGCCGGATGAGACCTCAGCGCCTGCAGGTGTCTTCCAGCTGCTGTTGACGCTTCCGCAGCCCGTCCTGCCTGTGTTTAGATCCACGCGGTCAGGGCTGACGAGCACCAGGAGGCAGGCGCCCGGGCACTGCCCTTGCTCCCGCTGCTTGACTTCCTGAGCAGGACAGGGCTGGCTGTGCCACGGGAAGCAAGACGCTGTGCAGCAACCACCCAAGTCACTTCTGCTTCGCTTCCCTGCCGCAAAGGGCTCTTGAGGCTGCCCGTGGCTGAGGGCTGGGAAGGGTTTTGGTCTAAGTGCCAATGCTGCTCACTTTCCTAGGAAGGATGAGGGAAGACAGTGCGGCCAAGGTGCCCTAAAGGCAGTCTCGGGACCAGCCCAAACACACCTTTGCTTCCAGATGCTCTGGGCTTGCTGTGCCTTGGAGCCCACTGGGTGCTGAGCACCCTGCAAGAGGCAATGCAGAAGGGTACGGGACTGTCATACCCTGTATCCAGACCATCTCCAGATGCCTGTGTCCCATGTAGGATGGGGACGGGACAAATTCCCATCGGCTGCGTGCCTAGCCCCATGCTGCGAAGGGCACTTCTTCACCCAAGCTTGGCTTCCTTGGCAAGCTAGCTACTTGGCTTGGCCGAGGAAAGGTCTCCTTTTTGGTCACTACACCTACTGCAGCTCGTTTTCAGGCGGAGCACTGCACTGCTTTGCTGCCTTTCCTCGAGCAATTCCTTGTGCAGAGGGGTTCAGCAGTTCCACGATTCCTCTTCTCCATCCTCGGGTTACACAAAACTGCTGCTGTGTACATTGTGGAAAAATTGTAGCAGCCTTCCCGAGTTCTCCTCACTACTCCTTTTGGTGAGGTCGGCAGCTCTGTCTGGGCCCGGTACCTTTAATTGCTCATTCCTGGCCAACAGCTGCAAATTCCCCCAAATGCTTTTCTGGGGAAAAGTGAGCTCTTCTATCTCCTCGGTGGCCAGCCACACGCCGCTTCAAAGACATGTGGTTTTGGAGCTGTCTTTTGGGTGATGACTTTCTTGTTCTCATCACCACCGTGGAAGATCCCAGGACACCGAGACCTGTTGTCTTACGTTTCTGGTGAGTCTCTGGGCTTTTCTGGCTTCAACAAACATGCAATCCAGCCCTGTGGGGACAGAAACCTTGCCTGAGCCCAGAGGCTGGCCGGTTCCAGCCCTGCAAGGCCAGAGGAGTTCATCCTCTGGGTGGTTTCCCCCCGCCATGCACGCTCGTGTCTGTGTCCCCCGGGTGCAGGCCCTGCACCCCATCCCCGGGGCCACTGCCGTGACCGCTGACCGCACCGAAGAGGGTCACCACGCGCTGCCCCACGCAGCAGGGCCGGCCAAGCTCCCTCCTGAACCTCCAGCAGCAGGATGGCGGGAGGTGCCCCAGCAGAGCCCCTGCCCCAGGAAAGGCTGAGCCTGGTCCTCCCGGGCTGGGAGCTGGGGGCAGAGGGCTGCCTGGGCCCCAGCCCCCGGGGCTCCCCGGGGCTGCGGACAGACCCGCTGGCCGAGCCCTTAGGGGCAACAGCAGGGCCCCGGCCCTGCTGCCCGGGGCTGCCCGGGGACCACGCAGCCATGTGAAATCCTGGCACGAACCAAGCCCCCCCCTTGAAACCACTGATAGGAAACATGGGGTGGGGAGACAGGTGAAGCGAAGAGACCTTCCCACCCTGTATTCTCCCATCCCCTGGCTTGACAGCCAGCTCTGAGGAGCTTAAGATTGGGTGTTTGGTTTTAAATGTCATTCTTTTCAGGGTGTGAAGATTCAAAGACAATACTTGAATCCCCTCCAAACACATGGCTTTCCTTACAATTGACTGCTATGCCCTTTTAGCACCCCAATTTTGCATAGAACAGGGGTCCACCACACATCAAAAAAATGCAGCACATACATATATATGTTTATATCTTTATATAAATATATATCAACATGACACCCATGTAGTGTAGATCCGTGTAGTGTGTAGATGAAGCGCTTAGGGACATGGTTTAGCAGGGGACTTATCAGTGCTGGGTTAACAATTGGATTAGATGATCTTACAGCTCTTTTCCAATCTAGGCAATTCTATGATTCTATGACATAACGAAGACCACGCAGGGCACAGCATCGTAGAGAAGGAGGCACAGCAGAAAATCGACACAACAAACACACCCAAACTCCAGAGCACAGGCCCCAGGCCACAGGAGATCAACACATTTTCTCTGCCAAGACTCCCAGCAAGGCAACGTTCACACTCCGCCGGGGCCATCAGAATGGCAGACCAGCAGCATGCTAATGCATAGACTCACAGAATCATAGAATTGCCTAGATTGGAAAAGACCTACAAGATCATCTAGTCCAGTCGTTAACCTCGCACTGACAAGTCCCCCGCTAAACCAGCGGCTGCAACGGCAGCGGCGGCCCCGCCGCGGCCTCCGCCATCCGGTCCGGCCTCCTCCCCGCGGCCCTC
>JAVKLA010000042.1:913828-926487 GCA_034782735.1 Sagittarius serpentarius
GGCCGGAGGGAGCCGGGCCCTGGGCCGAGGTCTCGGGGCCGTAGGGGGCCGGGCGGGTTTGAGGGTCCCCCCTTGGGGGGGGAAGGGGCGCCGCTGGTGGGAGTCCCCATGGCCGCCAGCTCTGCCCCACAGCGGGACCCAAATAGGGCCCCGGCCCGCCCGCCCCGCCTGGGGGTGCACGGGATGGTTGGCATCTGTGGGCACCCTGCCCACTCAGGGAAGCATTTTACAGCCTTTTTTTTTTTTTTTTTTAAATCCACGTGAGTTTTCTGCCCTGGATGCCTCATTTCTTCAACCACCTCCCTGCAGTTTGGGTTTTCCGAGGTCTCGCCTGTGTAAAACCAGCCTTGGGTCCCCCCCACCAGTGCAGCCGCCCTGGTCCTCGTGCCTCTGTCCCGCTTTCCTGCTGGTTTGCCCAGCCGTGGCTTCGCACGTTGACGGGCGCCCGACCCCGCAGCCCTGCGGCGTGCAAGCTCGAAATGCAGTCGCTGCCTCGTGCGTCCCTCCCTGGCTCGTGCAAAGAGGAGCAGGCAGTTTCTCCCTGTTAAAAGGAATGAGGCTCTTTGCTGGGATGGAACAGCTGACCCAGGTAGGTGGTGATGGGGACCGGTTCGATCACAGCTCTCAGGAAAGCCCGGCGGGAGGAGCAACTGGTCAGCAAGCGGCTTCTGCGGGAGGACACCACAGCAGAGGAGGGTGGACAGGATGGAGCAGAGATCGTGCCGGACCCTCTCACGGAGGATGAGGTGAAGAGCATGATGTTCTCTGCGGTGATGGGGGTCCCTGGGGTCTTCCCCAGCCTGTAGGCATGTGGAGGAGCCTGGGGGGAGGTGGGTTTGGGCGTGTTTTCTGAGTCACTGCCAGACACGGCGAGAAACAGTAAGGATCTCTGCGACCATCTTTGTGCCCTGGGTTTCTCTGCCTCCGGGATTCACGGGATGAAATCTTAACCCTGGCACTGCTTGAAATTCACCCATCTTTTAATTTTCGGATAGGTTCTTGAGCTGCTCAGAGGCGTGCAGAGGGGTTCAGAGGACAGGAAAAGAACACTCAGCTGCCTCCGCTGGGCTCTGCAGAACAAGGAAACTCAGCAGAAGTTTGTCAGGTCAGCCCAGGTCTGGGACTGCATGGCTGTTATCAAGGGCATGTCCAGAGTGGCCGTTTGTCCCAGTTGTTGTCTGGGTGAGCTGCTGTGCAGCTGAGGGTGGGAAGGCAGGAGGTGACAGCACCCTTTGGGTTCCACCAGGCTGGACGGCAGCATCCGGACACTCATCGGGCTCTTCACCAGCAGCCTGGCTGACATGCAGATGGAGGCAGCCCGCTGTCTCCACGAGCTCTCCCACTCCAGTGACCCTGCTGTGGCTGAGGCATGTCTGCCAGTGACCTCCTATCTCCTTACCTACCTCTCAGGACACAGTGTTGAGTTCACGGTAAGATCCGTGCTTGCGTTTGCCAGGGCTCTGGCACCTGATAATCCTTTGGTAGCGGTTGGGTGTTGACCTCTTTCAGCCAGCCTTAGCCTAACATAGCTCACATAGGAGTGCTGGTGGGAAGGGGCCCTCTGGAAGTCTCTAGTCCAGCCTTCCCCTTGGAGCAGGACTGTCCCCGGTGCTAGCCCAGGGCAGCGAGGCTTTGTCTGGCCAAGTCTTGGAAACACGGAGACCCCCTTCACTGTGCCCTGTCCCAACACCAAGAGGAGTTTGGTTCCATCGTGTTTGCACCTCCTTCCAGGTAGCTGCAGGCTGCTCTTAAATGCTCCCAAGCCTCATCTGGGCCAGGCAAATCCTCCTGCCACAGGCCAGGTCGCAGTGGTTTGCCCCATTTGCAATGGGTTCCTCCTTTTAAGCTCCAAGGTCCGTTTAGGGAAGCAGGGACTGCAGGCTGTGGCACTTGGACTCCATCATCAGATGTGTGGTCTGGCCTCTTGATGCAGGCTGGGCCTGGACAGGAGGTGACTTGGTGTCTGGGCGGGGGGTAAAGCAGAAATACGAGATGCAGGTCAGTTTGGGTGTTTTAAAAGATTTTGGAAAAGTGAAAGAAAAGAGCAGCTGCAGTCTGGGACAGCTACTTTCTCAACTTACCTTCATGCAACAAGCAAGCAGGCTTTCATCCAGGTCGGAAGGAAGAGCAGAGCCCCTGTGGCTCCAAGCTGTGCGGTTCGATCTGGGCGAAGGAGCGAACAGTTGGAGTAGCTCTGGAACGCCCGTCTGTTTTGCCAGCTGCCAAGCAGCGAGCCTTGTGCACTGCGCTGTGCTCCTTTGAGAAGTGGACAGGATCAGAGCTAAGGAACAAGATGGGGAGCAACCCAAGGCAATGATCACATATTAATGCAGCACACGGGCAGTCTCCAGGAGAATATTGTAGAATTAAAGGGGTCTTGGGGAAATGTCATAGCAATAATTAGAAGCCTGAAAAACCTCCAAAGTAGAAGTGATCAGATCCCAACCTGAGCCAGATAGAAAAAGAATAAATTGAAGCTGATACAGCTGGGAATGGGGTAGCTGGAGAGTCCAGCAGTATCCATCTAACATTTACCCCTCTGAAGACAGCTTCTGCCCCGCTCAGGGGAAGTGTGCGCCCTAGTCCTGGGGTGCAGGGACCTAGAGGCCTTGCAGGCTGGCCAGAGTCTGCCTGGGGAGTGCGGAGGAGGTGACCTGCTCTCTTGGGCGTGTTTCAGGAGCTGTGTTTGTACACGCTGGGGAACCTTGTAGTAGAAAGCAAAGCTGTGAGGAAGCAGCTTCTGCCTCAGGGCATCATTCCAGCGCTGACATCCTGCATCCAGGTGGGTGAAGTAGCTCAGCCACACTTCCCTTGCCCTGCCCCAGAAAGACGACTTTTCTTATGCCATTTACACACTGGCTGACAGTACTGAGTTACCAGCCCTCCTTCCAGCTATGGCCACAGGCAGAGACCCCTCTGCAGAGGGGTGAGGGTCTCTCATGGGCTCTCCTGTACTCCATTTTTGGGGCTCAGGTCAACACCTCGTGCTCTTCTCCAGCTGAATCTCTCACATCTGTAACTGTTGCTTGCCAATAAACAGTCTCTAACTCGGGGAGCTGGAGGCTTCTCCCCTCTGCACGTCTTCGGTCCAACAGGCATACGAGACCAAAACAGTGAGCAGGGCTGTTGTTTGCAGATCTGAATGCTCAAAGCAGCACTGCTGCTGTGTTTGGGCTCCTGGATCCCTACAGCTGCAGCCCATGTGAGTGCGGGGAGGGGGAACAGCTCAGCTTTGGTGTGGCCACAGGTTGCTCTATCACCCCCAGCCCTCCTGCTGTGCCCCCTCATCTCCAGGCATGGAGAGACTGCACGGCTCAGCTGCTTGGTTTGGTGTTACAAAGAGGTATCGCTCTCTCACCTGCACAGCAGCTGGCACCCTGGGATCCCCTGGCTCTGTCACGTGGGATTAGCTTTGTTCTGTTTGATTGCAGTCCCCACACGAGCCTGTGCTGGAAGGTCTGGGCTACGTCCTCTCGCAGCTCCTCCAAGCCAAGGAAGCCCCCACAGAGATCATACCGTGAGTCCGAGCCTCTGCCCTGGTTTTGGCTGGGATAGAGTTAATTTTCTTCCTAGTAGCTGGTACAGTGCTGTGTTTTGGGTTTAGTACCAGAAGAATGTTGATAACACCCTGATGTTTTCACTCGTTGCTAAGTCGTGTTTAGACTCAGTCAAGGACTTTTCAGCTTCTCAGGCCCAGCCCGCAAGAAGGCTGGAGGGGCACAGGAAAGTTGGGAGGGGACACAGCCGGGACAGCTGACCCAAACTGGTCAGAGGGGTATTCCATACCATGGGACGTCATGCCCAGTATAGAAACTGGGGGGAAATCGCAGCTCAGGAACTAACTGGGCATCGGTCAGCAAGTGGTGAGCAATTGCATTGTGCATCACTTGTTTTGTAAATTCCAATTATTTTATTATTGTCATTTTTTTATTATTATCATTATTATTTTCTTCCTTTCTGTCCTATTAAACTGTTCTTATTTTAACCCACAAGTTTTACTTTTTTTTTTTCCCCTGATTCTCTCCCCCATCCCACTGGGTGCGGGGGGAAGTGAGTGAGCGGCTGCGTGGTGCTTAGCTGCTGGCTGGGGTTAGACCACGACAGCCTCTTAACCCTGCATCAGGATGGGCCCCGGGGCCCAGCACGGTATTTGCGTGCCAGGGACAATTACACCTTTTGCATCCCAGTGATATTAATAGTTCAGAGCAGAATCCTACCAGAACTATGGAGGTTTTGTTGCAGATCAGGGCACGGGGCTTGACTTTTTTCCCTCAGCCTCATCTGAATAGTCAGCTCTGGTATTTTGGTAAAGGACAGTGTTGAGCAGGGTAGGCTTGCAGGGGAATTCTGGCTGTATTCCTCCTGCGAAGGAAAAGATCAGCTTGACAGCCACCAGTGCCAAAAATGTGTCCCCAGGCCCTGCCGTGGACAGGGAGAGCTTGTGCTGGGCCTTAGTGGTGCCTGAGGCTGCAGCCCTTAGGTAAGAGTCTCTTCCAGGTGTGTTTTTGAGCATGTGGCCCCCCAGTACAGGGGAGAGCAACTCCCTGCTTGGTGGCCAGGGCTAGTGTCTCTCTGTCAGTTGTCTGTCCTGCTTGTGCTCTGGCCTCTGCCTCCATTAACTCTGCTGTTCTGACCCCAGCTTAGTTCTGGACTCTGTTCTCCCCCAGCACATGCTTCGACTGGTTTGCTCCGGCCTCAAGGCTGGGATAGGAGCAGCCGTGGAGTTTGCATGGTGTCTCCACTACGTCATTTGTAGGTAAATACACTTTTCTCCTCGTTTTGAGTTCCCTGGGGGCAGCCAAACAGAGAGGCGTGAAGGCTCAGGGTCCTTTGAGGGGACCTGGATTGCCTCCCCTTGCCCCTTTCCCTTGGGAGAGCAACTTCCCTCCCATCCTAGGCATTCCGGCTGTCGTATCTGAGCACACACATGGTGTCTGCAGGATCACCGAGTTCCTTTACAGGGTGGTAACAGGTGATAAACCTAAGGAGGCTGTTCCTAGTCCTCTGAACCCCCGCCCCAGTCACCTCCCCATGTCTGGAGTTGTCCCCCACACTCCCCAAGGCAAGCTCCCTGAATCCGCACACTTTTGGGGTTGGTTCACTGTCACCTGGCCAGGCTGGCTGCTGCCAACAGTCTGTCTGCCCCAGCAGAAAGGAAAGTGTGGGTAGGTACTCAAAGAAGGATCGGGGCTGTTGTTTCGAGACCTGCACAGATAATTCCAGTGGATCTTTTTCCATGGGCTTTTAAACTTTCTCATAAAGTCAGAAACAAGCTGCTATTCAAACATGAAACAAGCCCTGTGGTTGTTCAGGAGAGCGCTCCAAATTTCCAGGCCCCGTTGTTTGGCGAGGGCTGCAGTGGTTTTCCCTTTCTGAGCTCGGAGAGCAACCACGCTGTCCCTTCCTTCTGCAGCCATACAGCCGACGCAGCATTGCTGTCGCTGGGGGCCTTGCCTGCTCTCACCTCACTCTTGCTCGACCTGGCTTCTGAAATCCCCCAAGATGCTCCTGAGGGCCTGGAGCTGGTAAGACGCGGGCAGGGTGCTGGCCGTTCTCGGCACTGCTGTGGGGATTCGGTCCGGCTAAAGAGCTTTATGTTTCCCACGGTCACAGCTCGTCTGTCCAGTGCTGCGCTGTCTCAGCAACCTGCTTGCAGAGGAGATGAGCTGCGAAGTGCACATCCAGGACGAGCGCCTGCTCATCGCCCTCTTCCTCATCCTGCAGTGCTTCCTCCAGCAGCACCCGTTCATTGTACAGGAGTGTCTCTGGCTGCTGAACAACCTCACAGGTGAGTGTCCCACGGGTGAGTGTCAGCGGAGCCAGAGCTGCTGCTGGGACCTGCCTTGATTGCTGGCAGACTTGTGGCATCTTGTCTACAGAGACCTCCCTCAGAAACCTCCATTTTATTGACACGTTCCTTCTCTTCCCACCCTAGCAGATGAGCCCTTCTTCTGCTCCGCTCTGCTCTCCCTGGACTTGCTCCCGGCCCTGCTGCAGCTCCTGCCGTGTTCCCAGATGGCCAGTGTGTTGGTAAGACCTCGCCTCCTGCCCCAGGTGTCGGGGAGAAGTGCTGGACTTTCAGGAACACGAATCCCGCACGCACAGTGCTCTAGTTGGAGGCTGGCTTGGGGCGGTAGTAGCAGCTTGGCAGAAGGTCTTGTGTTGTGGTAGAGTCACCATCCACCTCCCCTGAAGTCACTACGTTGGTATTTACCCTTGACAGTCTTGCCCCAGCAGAAAAGGGGTCACAAGGCGGATGTTAACTTGGGGCCAGGCGTTCATTGCTCACTCCCCCTCGTGGCTTCCCCATCCAGGTCCTGACAGTTCTGTGCAATATAGCGGAGAAGGGGCCAGCCTACTGTCAGCAGCTGCACCGGCTGCCTGCCCTGCCCCTGCTGCTGCCCACCCTCATGCTGCCCGACCCCGAAGTGGTGGGGCAGTGCCTCGAGCTGCTGCACCTCCTCTTCCTGCACTGGCCGGAGGTAAGAGCGGAGGATGCCTGCCCTAGAATCAAGTACAAGATCATAAAGCCAGGGGTGGGGATTATTACTATTATTTAAATAATACTGCTTTCAGTCATTGCCCCCCACTGCTCAGCACCCAAACACATGCCTCAGGGGGGGCACTTGTGTGATGCAGAGGGTGGAAACCCTTCTTGTGTCTCTGGGGAGTTTCTTTTCATTGACAATGACTGTTTTTTTGCAGGTTGTTTGTACCCTTTGAGGTTATGGGGGGATTCTTTTGATTCCATTGTACTTGCTTCAAGCCCTGTGCGCTCCCAGCCAGCAATCGGCATGGCTGGATTTACCTGGCTTGGGACTTTAGTGTCTGGCAGGGCTCTGGGGAATTCCTTCAACCCCATTCCCTGGGCTGTACACTGGTGGCTCTGGGCAGACAGGATCAGCTGTAGCAGCTACTCAGGTGGCAGCCAGCTCTCATCCCTCCTCTCGCGCAGGCTGCTGCTGACTTCCTCAGGCAAGGCGGGCACCGGGCCCTTGAGCAGCACCAGAGCACCCCAGAACTCCAGGAGCGGGCACGAGCACTGCTGGACATGGTCGGGCAGCCCCCGGGAGCCTCCGCCTTCAGTCCTTGCCACACCACATTGTCTGCCTTATCGTAGGCCACCTCCCTTCCCTCCCCCTGCACTCCAATGAGGAGTAAAGCGTTTGTTCACCCTGTGCCCTTCTTTCCCAAGGGCCGGTTAGGGGTCTAACCGCCAGCTGTAAGAACCACTGCTGGCTGCACAGGGATGCTGGTCCTTGCCACCACCTCGTAGCTACAAGCAGGCTGCCCTGTGCCTCCCCAGGGCTTGGTGCAGGGGCAGAGCTGAGCTGCAACCTGGGCAGACAGGCTCTTGATGACGGGGAGGTGGCGTATAAACCCTCCCGGATCGGCCGTTCCCTCCAGCATCTTCTTTTGGCTTTAAACCCAACATGTGAAGCTCAGGGTAAGCACATTGCATTTATGTGACTGATAAGTTAAAGATGTATGTTTTACATTAAAGATCATCAGTCAAGTCTTCAGCACACGCATATTTACTGTCTTGTCTTCACACCTTGCTTTTCACAAGGTTCTCCAAGGCCTTGGCCACTTCGTCCACGGTAAGGTTGTTCAGCGGCACACTCTTCTCCTTGCCAAATTCTGCAGGAAAGACAGAGGGTGAGAGGAGGCAGGTGCCTTGGTCCTCTTCTGGAGCAAGGGCAACCCAAAGCCCTGCTTTAGGTTTCCCAAGCACCACTGGTGTCACAGCCGAGGCTCCCATCACCACTCTTTCGCACCCACCACTCTCCAGTGTGCCTCCCTGGGCCCAAATTATTGTTTCCACCGTCTCTTTCTCGGCCTTTCCCTCGGAGAGAAGCCAATGCAACCTAACACATCTCCTTGCCTCTTTTTGTTAACTTTCACTGCGTAGCAGCTGGGCAGAGCCCACCGCCGCATCCCAAACCAACCTGATGGCTTTCAGCCTGCTCACATCAAGATGCTCACCAACACTTCAGTAAAATAGTGCTGAAAAACTTGCTGTTCCTACAGCAGCTCCTACCCGGAGGTATATTCCCAGCCACATACACACAAGAGACAGGCACTATACCAGCAGGCTCTACTGGCCCACATGCTTACACTGGGAAACTTGTGCTTAGAGTCACTGCATCTGTGAAAGACAGTTTCTAAGTTATTTTTTCCAGCCCAGATGGCTTTAGAAAGAAAAGAAAGCCTTTACAGAGAAGCTTTTCTGCTCCCTCTTTGGCATTTCACTGACAATGCAGGGAAAACAGATAAAAGAGAAACATTTTTCTGTACAAGAATCCTATGGGGGTAGGAGATCAAAGCCACAAGCTGGCAAATCACCTTCTGAGCCACCGTCCCTTTTTTACCTCCCACCAGCTCAGGCAGCAGTAACACACTTCTCTGAAGTGAATCCCCACCTTGCCTTGTGGACAGCTGCTCCCTCTCTGTCAATGTCCCTTACTGTCATCGCCGAACCCCCCATTTGCTGCAGACCGCAGGGCTCTGGTGCTGGCTTCTGGCTGTTCTCCGGTGGTGCTTCCCGGCAGGCTCCCCCCACTTACCGTACCGAGCCCAGAGCTTGGGCTGGACACCGGAACACTCGCGGATCAGGATGGGGAAGTCGGGATTTGCCTTCTTCAGGGTCACGTAGTGCTGCTCGATGAAGTCTCTGGGGAGGGAAGGAGGGACGGTAGGTCCCCGTGGCTGAGCCCGCTGGCACCGGGCAGGCTGAGGGCACGCCGGTGCCCCACTGCCCCACGCCGGGCCCGCCCGCGGAGCGGCCTCCCGGCCCCCGCCCTGCCCCGCGGCTCTCGGCCCCGACTCACCGGACGCCGCGGCTGCCCGCCGAGCGCTGGCACAGGTGGATGCGGAGCTCCCGCAGGCTGCGGCCCAGCTCGCCCCCGATACCTCTCACAGCCATCGCCGCCGCCATCTTCTCCCTGCACCTGACAACAACATGGGGGCGCGGCTTCGACGCCCGCCAACCGCAGCGCCCGCCGATCGCAACGCCCGCCAATCGCAGCGCCCGCCGGCCAGCGGACCGCCAATGCGGGCAGGGGGCGGGCCGGACGGCCGCCGGGGCTGCTGGGAAAAGGGGAGCGGCGGTGCGGAGGGACTGTGGTGCGGGGCTGCGGAGTGGGGCGCCATGCCGGAGCGCGATAGTGAGTGAAAAGGCGGGGGGACAGCGGGGGGGCTCCGGGGGACACCAGGGCACCCCGGAGATTGGGGCGTCCGGCCCTCGGGCGGGGGGTGCCGCGGCCCTCGGGGGAGCGGCCTGGCGGGGGAGGGGAGGGTGTAGGCCTACCTTGGGCTTGGGGCACTGGGCTGCGGCGGGGGAGCAGGGGGACCCCCCCCCCCAGGGGGCGAGCACGGGCGCACCCCCAGCCTGCTGAGAGGAACAGCCGTGCTGGGGGAAGGGGTACGGTAACAGCCGTAGGAGTCGGAGGGAGGGGAGCTCCTGGGATGGGGCTCCGGGGCAGCTGAGGGGGTGAGGAGATGCTCGGTGGGGACGTGGGGATAAACCGGGGAGGGGGAGGGTTGGGAGTAAACCTCTGCGCGGGGGACTTACACGGCGGTACGCTCAGGAGATGGGGCTGTAGGGCATTTCTAGGGGTGGAGGGGGATGCAAGGGCAGTCGCGGGGCAGAGTTGGGGACGGGACACCCCCGGAGAAGCACTAGAACAGCCACCGGGAGGGTGCAGAGTTGCTTGGGTTGGCGGGGAAGCAGGGTCTCATGGTGGGCAGTGACACCAGGACCCCTTTGTCGCATGTGCCCTGGCAAGGCCACCCTAGGGTGTCAGCGGCCTGGGCTTGGCAGAGGAACAGGGTGGTGGATGAACCCTGCTTCCTTCCCTGGTCCTGAGCAGGGACTGGGCTGGGAGGATTGTGGGGGTTGGAGGGGGTTTGAAGCCTTGCAGGCAGGCTCTGAGCACTCTTTTCACTCCTGTTTCCCAGATGAACCATTCTCCAACCCTCTGGCCCCTGATGGCCATGATGTGGATGACTCACACTCCTTCCACCAGTAAGTACAGCACTGGGGCAGGACGGGACTGGACTGGGGCAGGACTACGGGGCCCGAGGCCACTTCCCCTGTCTTAGAGGCTAGGAGTCACGGGTGCAGTGCAGCCTTTGGGCTCCCTCCATGGGGACACAGTGGCTGCCTCCCATCTCACAGGACATGCTGGCAAACCCTCTGCCTCCTCGGAAGCTGTCAAGCTGCTGAAGCTCATTGGGGGATGACGGTTTCTGTTTCTTCTCTTCCTTGCAGGTCCAAGCTGACCAATGAAGACTTCAGAAAGCTTCTCATGACCCCGCGGGCTGCGCCAACATCTGCGCCACCATCCAAATCTCGCCACCATGAGTGAGTGGGACTCTATTTCACAGGACTGTGGGACAAAGCATGTCTGCTTTCCCTCTGGGGCTCCTTTCCTGCCTGACTCTGCAGCGGAGTATCTAAAGGGGCTTTTGCTAATGAGCATGCAGACAGGGCCCAAGGAGCAGATCTGAGCCTTACTTTGTGCTTGGGTCTGTTCAAGCTGTACATGTGTGTGTTAAGTGGAGAAACAGGTGGGTCAGGACCGCTGTAAATAACAGAGCAAGTCTTATATGGCTGTTAAGATGCTTTGCGCAGGAGAGAGATTTAGTTTTTGTTCTGTGAAAATCGGTGCTTTCCCTTCCTCTCCCTGCTGACCCAGTGGAATTAGGGAGAAATGGGACCATACTGTTCCCATCTTTGAGTGTCTTGGTGCCCTGCTGTGTCTGCGGGTCTGTTCTGCCTAGCTGCCTGTGTTTGTATGGCTCTGCAGACTGTACGTGTGGTTTCTCGCCCTTTTCCAGGATGCCCCGGGAGTACAACGAAGATGAAGACCCAGCTGCTCGCAGGAGGAAGAAGAAAAGGTAAATGGGGCAAGCGATGCATCAGGACTTGTCTTCATACATCTTGTCCCTCCCATGGAAGCAGCTTCTGAGCCCTTGGGCTACCTGAGGACCCTGAGTGGCCTGGTTTATTTTGAGGCTTTGGAGCCAAGCAGAGTGAGAAGAGCTTGAACTGAGTGACTGTCACTGCTTGTGGGAACAGGTGTGGGAGGGTGGCAGCAGGATGAGGTGAAGCCTCACCTCCAGAAGAAGTGGAAGAGGCTCTGCAGGTGTCTGGCAGAGCAGTGGTGGGGCATCTGCACTGATGATTGTGTCTTTTGGGCTGCATCTGCGCAGCAGGACTGCGCTTGACTTCTTCCCTTTGGAAGGGAAGACTGAGCTCCTCTTTAGTTAGCCTTAGTACAGCACTTTCGTCTTGTTGTGTCCCATGGTGCTTTGGCGTGTTTTGGGGGAAGGGTTTGGGAGCAGAACAGGCATGTGTGTAGCCTTGGGGGCTGTTACCTGAGAGGTGCATCAAAACTGTGAATGTGTCACTCTAACACTGAGCTCTTTTCCCAACCCCAGCTATTATGCGAAGCTGCGCCAGCAGGAGATAGAGCGCGAGAGGGAGTTGGCTGAGAAGTACAGGGATCGAGCCAAGGAGAGGAGAGATGGTGTGAACAAGGACTATGAGGAAACAGAGCTGATCAGCACAACTGCCAACTACAGGGCTGTGGGGCCGACGGCAGAGGCGTACGTGAGCCTGCAGCATGGCCTTGTCTAGCCAGTCAGTTCCAGAGGGGCTGTCTCCTAACTGGCTCCATTTTTTTGCACAGAGATAAATCTGCCGCGGAGAAGAGGAGACAATTGATCCAGGAGTCCAAGTTCTTGGGTGGTGACATGGAGCACACTCACTTGGTGAAGGGTTTGGACTTTGCGCTGTTGCAGAAGGTGAGCACAGATATCACCATGCTGCTGCTCTTCTCTGCCTGTGGGAGTGGTCAGGGTAGAGGGTGGGCAGAGGGTAGCAGTTGCTACTTACAGGTGCTTCAATCTTGTCAGTGTGGATTGGTCTGTCTGGGAAAGACTTGTGAAGAGTTGGGGAGCTAGTGGAAGTGGGCTTACTGGTTCTGATGGGCAGCAGTAGCATGGATTGGTCTGTAATGCATGGGTTTACTCTGTGGTCAGGTACGGGCTGAGATTGCCAGCAAGGAGAAGGAAGAGGAGGAAATGATGGAGAAGCCCCAGAAGGAAACTAAGTGAGTGGTTGAGGATGTTATACTCGTGAGTGCAGCTGCCTCCCAGGGAGGAGGAGGCATATGCTTAGCATAATACTTTCTTTCGTTTCTGTTCAGGAAAGATGAAGACCCTGAGAACAAAATTGAGTTTAAGACCCGGCTGGGTAAGACTGTGTGGATGTGGCTGTTCCCCATCTTGTGTTGTGGCATGAATGTGGGAGAAATCCTGGAGGGTGAATGGAGGAATGAAAACCTATGGTCATTGGAGGGAGAGAGTCTGAGGTGTAGGCATCCTGAATGTTAGGGCTGGAGGAAGTGTGTCTCTTAGTAGGAGGTCATTCTGATGTTTCTGATTATTGTGGTTTAACCCCAGCCGGCAATTAAGCACTACGCAGCTGCTCGCTCACTTCCCCCCTGCCGACCCAGTGGGATGGGGGAGAGAATCAGGGAAAAAAAGTTAACTCGTGTGTTGAGATAAGGACACTTTAATAGAACAGAAAGGAAGAAACTAACAATGACACTAATAACAACAATAAAGTGACAATAATAAAAGGATTGGAA
>JAVKLA010000042.1:949437-959875 GCA_034782735.1 Sagittarius serpentarius
GCAGCCTCGGGAGAGAGCCCCTTCTCTCCTACCATCTCGCTCCTCACTTCCTCCCACGGTATCTGTGAGGGGAGAGAGGAACATCAGCCACTGCTCCAGGGATGTGGTCTCTCCTGGGGAAGGTCTCTGGTGTTCCTGCTCAGTACAAATGAACAGACATATCTGTCCTCAACAGATTTTTACATGGCAGAACCCCATCAACATCAGCGTGGTTAAGAGGTGCATGAGAGAAGCAGCAGATCAGATGCTCTCACAGCGTGGTCATATGGTCATAACTCCATTTCTAGTACCTCTACACAGTCTGTTTGTATCCCAACCCTGCAGTCAGCAAAGCTGCCTGAAAACTTGAAGCCCCAGGACAAATACTTTGGTTTTGATTTCTGGCCAGAATCAAACATCAGTACTGTAAAAGCACCGAGTTTGAGAGATGTCTTGCTGCTGTGGTTTCCCTGGTTAGGTACTTAGTCATAAACACCAGTCAAGAAAGCGTTGCTAGTCATGCCTACCACCTGAAGGGTGTGAGGAGATAGCTGGGTGATGCAAAAACCCAATGTAAGCAGAATATGCTGCAGTTTTCCCACTGACCAAGGGGTCAAAGAGAACCAGAGTCTTGATCACGTCCAGCTGCAACTGAGATAAATCACAGCATTCCAGTAGGAAAACAAGGAAATTATCCCTTTCTGAAAAAGCCCAATCCTCCCTTCCTATTGCTTTTCCACGCATACACAGCCCCAAAACCTACACTTTGGTCATGCCTTTGCAATAGATCTCACTGCTAACAGGACTTTAAGTGAGCCTTCCTCTAGTTGACTTCATTCGACCGTCAGACGAGGCCTCCAAAGGAAAACATGGTTCATCCTTGAACAAAGCAACCCAAGCGCACGAGATGAGATACAAGGCTGATTTAACAGGGTTTCACAGGAAGATTAGGAGCACCCTTTAAGCAGTCAGCACACAGTGTCCCCCACATGACTCTAAGCACACACAGAAATTCACTTCCAAATTCTACTTCAGATCGCGAGCCAAGAAATCTGAGTTTTTAGACTGCACTTTAAGGTTCCTCTTCCTTAGCTATTAGTGGAGGACTGTATACACATTTATAGACTGATCTCTGGCATCTTTATATCTGACTAGGGCTGACAGTCAAGACAATCAGCTGCAAATAAAAAGTTATACCTACAGTGGCACCTTTCCCTCCTCCCAAAGGGCCACATAAGGGCCTGAATCCCTTAGAGACCTTCACAATAGCCTGCGCTCCTCAGGCAGCTTGCTGAGCACAAACCTGCGGGTACCTCCTGCCTTGTGTCTTACAGGAGCAGCTGCACATAGAGGGGACTGTTCTGTGTCACACCAAACTTCAGCAAGCCATACAAACAGCAATGTCTACACACAGGATGTTTTTTATAAAAGTACCTGTGCTACATGCCCAAATCAGCAGAGGAGTGAAAGAAGTGACCAGGAGACGTGGGATGGGCTACCACCAACTCACACCACCGGGAAGAGAGATTACAGCACTGATCAGCATGTTGTCCCTGTGACCGTGTCTGCCCTGCAAGAACGCTGCACAGTCCGGGCCAGCCCCAAGGAGCCCTGCTCCTAGCAAAACATGCTTGCACTGATGGCAGCCACAGATGAGTGTGAAGACATGCTGTGGGGGCACACAGTGCAGCACAACACCAAACAGACCAGCCTTCCCCTGCCCAGAAGGCAGGAGTGTGCTGCTGGGTTATTTTTCAGGTCTGTGTTTCTGATCTCTTACTCCTTCTCACTCCAAGTCCTTTTCTCTTCTTCCAGGTAAAATATAGAAACCTCGTCTATACATGTCCACCTCACTTCTCTTTGCTGTCTCCCTGCTGCTCCTCACCACCTCCTGAGGGTGCTACAAAAAGCCAGAGGCACACACTGTCCAGTGCTGCCCTGATCATGCTGAAACAGCCTGACCAGCAACACACACATGCTGCATATTCCATGTCCTCATCAGGAATGCTAGACATCACACCGCCAATCAAGAATAGCACCAGCTTGCAGGATAGTGTTTATGAATAGGGTCCTAGACAACAGAACAACTCTGGCAGCCTACTCACCTGCGGACTTCCATTTAACTCAGCCCTGTCACCTGCAAGCTAACTGCCTTACAGACTATGATCACAGACTATCACTTACGATTGCACTTCTCTACTCCTGCATTACCACAGAGATTTACCATTTATGTCACGCTCGCCTTGCAACTGAGGTCTGAAATTTTCGTAAAGGTTGGACCAGTTATCTTTTGATATCCCTTCCAGTCTGGGCTATTCTACGATTCTAGGACACAAGTGTGACTCCTTACACCACCTGACTGAACCTGATGCATTTGAAAAGGCTTTCCAATGCCCTGGCCCACTCTGGGGCCAGGTTTTCATGATCCTGGTCCATAAGCAGCAGCACCTTAAGGCGGCTAAGGTTTGGGATGCTGAACCTCCCACATGAATAGCATTTTTCCCTCCCTCCTTTCCATTTGTCAGGACCTCGTGGGATACTGGAGAAGAAAGCATAGGATCCAGTCTTCCTACATGAACGCTGTGCCCTGCATGTCTCCCCTTCAGAGAAAGGGTGGAACAACTCAATCTTTATCAGCATTTTCCAGCCAGTTCTCATGGACCATGGTAAAAGCAGCCCAGAGGGCCAGAGACTCACAGAAACTCCAGCAGCAGCAGTTGCAGCCCAGGGCTCCAGCCCATACCTTATCCAGTTTGTCAACGCTGGAGCAGATCGTTCGGAACTTGCTGTCTGGGACACCACAAACTGCGAACATCCCATCAAGGATACGCCGATCATTGACCTGGGGGAGAGGGAGCAAGTCATTAACTGTGAACTCACACAGACGTTTCAGCTGTGTCCAGTTTCTCTCCTCTCTAGTTTTAAGTATGGAAGAGAAACTAGCAGATGTCTGCCAAGAATTTTTACTGTTTGCAATTTCTGTCTCTTTCCCATTCCTGGGGAGCTAAGCTGCCTCTCGGCCCACAGCAGGCCAGCTAGCACAACTGACTCCTACCAAGCCTGGGCAGAGCTATCACATTCTCCTTCTATAGCCACAGACACCTCCACTCAACAGAGAAGAAAAACCAACGAGCCCTATGAGTCCTCTCATGTGGACACGTAAAAACAGCTCAGAAACAGAGCATGGACTAAGGAGATGAATTCAGTGCGTCACCCTGATCTCTCAGTGTAAGAACAAAGGGGCATCTGATTACGTTAAAAAAATAATTCCTTAGCAAGATTTTAATAGTATAGTGAATTATGTAGTTTAATTATGCTCTGTAATAGTAGGTAATTGAGGCCAAAGGCACAGCTGGATTCAACATTTCCATGGGTAGTGAGAATATCCACAATTAGATTAGACAGAAACAAAGACTGCTCGGGAGTTTGTAATCCTCCAGCATCACCATGAACCAGACAGTGGCTCATGGAAGAGAAGAATAACCACAGGCAGGTTATTCTGCTGTTTCCCATTGCAGGGGTGCCTTCTCATCCTCAAAGGCATCCGCTTTCATCACTGCCCAAACACACAGTAGCTGGACGGGCAGTTCCTGTGCACGTATCTTCATCTCATCCCAGACAGGTTCAAGGGCAGGTAATTGCTCCCTTACCCAGTGGGGGCTGCACATAGGAGCGCAACACCCAGCCCACACTGCTCATGTCCCCTGCAGAGCTCAGCAAAGACCCAGTTCTGGGTCCCTCCCAGAGATCCCACCACCCTCCTGCACAGCAGGCACGCCTACCCATCCCTCCCCTACTGCTGTATACCCTTCCCCATCCTGCCTGACCTGCACACCCAGCACCATCTGCTACCACACCAAGGTAACAGAGGTGTTTTGAAGCAAATAGTGAGCTCAGCCTACAGTAGGGCATGACTTTTTCTGGAAAAGGCCTCAGGCCCAGGAAGGACTCAGTGGGAAGGCAGGAGTCTGCAGACAACACAGCGCACACTGAGCAGATGTCCTGACTAAGGGGGCATCAGGAGCCGAGACAAGGGCAGGGATCCTGGGCCTGAGCCTGTGTTTTACTGCAGGCAGTGAATATGACAGTCACCTGGTTAGCTGGCTGCTGGACGTTTTGCAGGGGACTGTGGTTAGTGCTAGAGAGAACTCTGCTAACTGCAGCCTCAGGAAGCCTCCTTGTATTCCCAGATAAAGGCAAGTCTGAGCTGAGGTCCAGCCTTTTAGCGTATACACCATGAGGAGGCAGGGAGGCGGGATGAACTTCTGGATCAAGCCTTAGTGGGCATTAGAGTGGGCACTGCTGCATAAAACCACAGGAACAATGACCACTACTTCCCACCATGGCACAGAGAAACCCACTCGGTCTCACCTTAATGAGAAAGTCCCCGAGCTGCAGGTCACTCAGGATCTCGTGCACGATCTTCAGGCACTCGGCATCGGGAATCATCGGGTCGAACTGGCCGGCGATGTCAAAATCCTGGGGCACAGGAAAAGGCAGCAAGCAATTCAGCACCACTGGCATGGCTGCAGCAATACAGCTTCACCTCGGCCGTTAACAGCAGTTTACTTATGAAAAGCAACAGAAATGGGATGTAAGGGAACACCAGCCCTCGCCAGTACAATCCAGAAGGGACAGGAGGTGGGTTATGACCCTCTTTCATCAGAGGCAGCAGTGCCCACGTGTCCACTGCACTGCAAAGAGTTTGTGTACCGTGTCGTGGCCAGTGCGGACAGTTTGCGAGAAGCCATTCTGCTTCTCCCCGCTTTCTGCTTCTGGAGGTGTGTGACCTGCTCCCTGCCTCTGACAGAGCAGTTTACTGTGTGATACACTTTGAAACAGAGATCCTTGAAAAATAACAAAAAGGAGACAGCACAGCAATCATCAGCAGTAAGTAAATAGAACACAGGAACCAGGAAGGGGAGGAGAAAACTACTTATTACTTGGTATGACCTAAATGCCAGATGTTTCACCTTGATTCTTAGGATGTTCTTTTTTTAACGCACATGCCAATCATGTTAACGATCAGGGAAGAAGACAAGACAAGAGAAGCGATCTCAACTGAGGCAACAGCAAAGTTTCAACTGCCAAGACAAAAAGAAATCAGAAATCCTGAGCGGTCTCCAGCAGAGATTACCAGATGAGCTAGCATGTAGAACTAAAGCCCAACAGCAAGATGTTTTAATAGGCTGGTACCCCGTGACTGGAAAATAGCTAAGACAACATCAATGTTCAGAGAGAAATAAAACACAGAAGCGACAAGAGACCTCTTATTCGACTTCCATTTAGGAATCCCCAAATGCAAAGTCTTCAATGAGACTGTGAGTACAAGAATAATTTTAATTAAGTGGGTAAATTTCAACATGGCTTCATCAAGCTTCCAAAGTAAACTGGGGTAATGGAGGAGGAAAGAGATGAGATCACATCAGCTAATCTCCGATCAGCTAAGTGCAAGAAAGGCTGATGCAATCCCTGTGGAAGTTGGGCAAGGTCTGGTACAGTCAGGAAGTGCCACTACCACTGTACGTCACACAGGTGAAATCTCACTGAAAAAACCCAGCCAAGGGCTGGTGAATTATATTTAAGAAAAGATGTAGAAAAAGCTAGTAGGCTGAGCAAAGAAGCAAAGCATCTCCAGGGAGAGAAGGTAACAGAGCTTGATTTATGTGGCCTAAGGAGAGGAAGATTTCTCTAAACATTTCCAAAATGTTTATCTGGGAAAGGGGAAGAATCCGTGTCGAGGGATGACAGCTACAATTTAAAGAGCTCCACTGGCACAAGGAGAAGTAAACTATCAGACACAAGGAAGTTTAGCCTGGATATTAGAAGACTATTTCTAGCTATCCTAGAAGTGAGATCTTGGAACAGTCTTTCAGATGAGACAGCAGGCAAAGACCCCAAGTTGCCTGGAAATGGGAATTCACCAAGGTGGAGCTGGAAGATACCCATAGGGGTTGTATGATGAAACAGGAATATTCTCAAACAGGAATTTGTTTGCAATACCAGGCCCTGGGGACTGTGGTAGTACAGCAGAACAAAGCCATTCGTCAGGGCTACCACATTCATCTGAGAAAGCCATAATGGAAATTGCTTTCTCACCTGTTCTGTAATTTGGCCTCTGGGTTTTTCCCTTCCTTTGAAATAAAGATTGACTAAGCACAGGTCAGAAGTAGCATATGCTACAGCCGAGTCACTCGCTCGCCTATTTCATGTGCCCTTCTAACACACCCAGGAGTTCAACTGTTGCCAGATTTGGGATCAGAAGGAAATTCTTCCCCTCCACCAGGCTGGCAAGCCCTGTGGCACAGAGCAAGGAGCTGCCCTCCTCCACATTGCAAAGCAGGCCAGACACCTGGGGCACCTGGGGGCTGTATTACAAAGTTCCTTCATACACCATTCATACACCAGCACCCTGTGTCACAGCCATCATCTGCACTCTCAAATTGTTTTTCACAATAAGTGCACGCTAAGGAGATTAGTGGATCCTCCTGAGCTTTCCACAGCCACAGGGAAGGCCACTGCAGGGTAACGTAGCCTTTGGTCCTATGTTTTTATGGTGCTACATCCCCAAAAGCGCTGCCCAGCCTACAGCGTCACTCAGCAGTGTCCCGGTCAATGGCCAAACTCACACACTGGTAGAACTCCCTGTAGCGGCCCCTGGTCATTGCCGGGTTGTCCCGCCTGTACACCTTAGCGATGTGGTAGCGCTTAATGTTGGTGATCTTGTTCATCGCCAAGTAGCGAGCAAAGGGCACCTGAGACAGTAGGGTTAAGGATGAGAACAGGGAGAGATCACCCACCCAGTTATCAGCCACAGGCAGTGCTGGGTCCTCACTATCTCCCCAACACCCAGCACTGTGGCGCACACCCGTGGGGCAAAGCAACTGCTAAGAGATGGCTGGACTTGCCACAGCTCCCCAAGGTCTCCCCAGCTGCCCAAGACACGGCTTACACATGCTGCTATTAAGTGTGTCCCCACAGGCATCTTCCAGCAACACCTTACGTTGGATCTCAGTCTCATGCAGGGTGTGTACTGCAGCAGCCTAGTCTGGGTACCCTGCTGTAGGAGAAACCCTACCAAATACAGGTCTTCCTTACCTCCACAAACAAGCGTTACTTCGCTGAACAGAAGCAACGTACAGTAAATAATCAGGCAAGGGTTCTGCACCCCCTGAACCACACCGCCTGCTCACGTTCTCCCTGTTGGTATGGTGTCAGAGCCAAGAGACTGTCCACCCTCCTTGCCCTCTGGACAGCACTGCCCCAAAAGGAGGGCAGCAAAGGTGACAAGACCCCTCAGCACTGGCTGTGGCAGGATACTGTCAGGTCGTAGCGCAGGGACAGCAGCTCTCCTCCTTGATCTTTCAGATCATAGATAAGCTTCGAGTCTTCACCGTACTTCCCTGTCAGCGTCTCCTACAACAAAAGGATACACAAACAAACAGCATCTTCAGTGACAGGGGATCAGCCCTAGAGCACACAGAAAACAAGGAGTGAAAGGGAGGACACCTAGGAGATGGAAGAAGAAAACTCATCGCTCAACACACTGCATGCTTTCCACTGCAGGATTCTCATCAGCTCAGCCAACTTGCTGCGTCCTCACTCACCTTCAGCTCAAACACCGGCGTATCAATGACTTCTGCTCCATGGCGCTTGAAGCAGGTGATGATCGCACTGAAGACTCTCTCACGAATGGCCATTTGCTTGGGGCCGTAGTCCCGCGTGCCCTGGGGTGAGATAAGGAAAAGAGCAGCATGGGTTAGAGGCATGCAGTGAGGCAGACAGACATGAGAGGCAATGTGAAGAAGCTATCATACTGCTAACAAAACCAGAGAGATCAGGTCCAGAAATCAGGTATCAGGAGAGGTGGTAAAAAGCAGCACCAAAAAACAGTGGAAAACATCAGGACACAGCTCAGACATGACGTGCCATGGTCTGCAGAGCTAAATCTAAGTCAGGAGTTTCACAATGCAGAAAATGAAGGAGCTAACGCAGATCCAACAGTCAGAGAGTTCAGTGCTTTCATGCACGACAGTGCAGCCAGGATCTGTCCACAGCTCTGATTCACATGTATTAGCCAGACCCCTGCACAATGAGCCACCCTGAGAGGTGGAATCAGAGGACAGGCATGCTTTGAAGCTGTGGAACAACCAGCAGCCCTACAATTTCTGAACACACATAGAAAGAAATCATCTTTTCAAAGTGCACCTGTGAAGTGCCCATCTACTGTTCACTGAGACGTGCTCCTTTTTAATTTCTTTGCTGTTAAGAGTCACTGAATTATTTCCATGACCATCTTTAGGCTTTCAGCAACACGTAAATCACTGTGAATTAACTAGACCACCTACTTTCATTTTCTAGGGATTGGCAGCTTGGCAGGAGGAAGCAGAGAGAGCAGGCACTTCCTAACACCCCACCTGCAGGTAGCACAGCGAAGAGCAGCTTTCAGCAGTACACTGACATGGCTCAGACAGGCTGGAAACCCAAGCGGTGTTTCCCTGGCACTAACAGAGCTGCAAAATCCTCTCTCCACATCTTTAAACAGTGAAATACCCTTCCGCTTTCCAAGTCTCACACCACAATTACATTTACCAAAACATACGATAAAGGGAATGGACAAGGGAGATAGTTTTGAGATATTTCCTAAGTCAGTGGCATTAACATAACAGGACCACCTCGAGGCTCCTTGATCCGTAAGAGTCAATGTCTGCAAGTACTAGTGGGGTACAAGAGCTGAAGAGTCCTAACCCTAAATTCATCAAGGCAATGCTAGTCATGACCTCACTTCAAATAGTGCAATCCAAGCAGATACAAGACCTCTCACGCTGGGTGGCTACGATAAAGCTTGATCAAAAGGGAATTTGATTTCCTGACCATACCAGCTAGTGGTTGGCTTGTCACAGAAGCACCAGAAAGGCTTAAGTTAGTAGGGTATCTGGGTCGGATGCTGTCAGGGATGTTTTCACCCCTCTCTCCCCTGCTGCTAAAAGTGAAAAGGGTAACAGAAATGAGAACAAAGACAGGCAAGTCTGTGCTGAGATTCTGCACACACAGGTGCATGGTGCTGTGTGTGCACATGGGAGCAGATGTGCACAGAGGCATGCAAGCATGGGTGCTGGGGGAAGTTACCTTCGGGGTCTTGAGCACAAACTTGTGTTTCACCTCATCTCCCGCCAGCTGCGCCTTCATCTCCAGCAGTTTCGCCACCTCCTTCGCAATCTGAGGAGGGAAGAAGCAGGGAGCTGGGGATAAGCCTACCTGCCAGGCCCAGCCCACAGGCTTTCCTCAGTATCTTTTGCCTCAGCATTCCCAGTACACCCAGACTCCTCAGCCTCAATACATCCACTATTCCCAGTCTCACACGGCAATCAGAGGAGCACTCCCCACTTCTGCTACAAGCAACCCAATCTCAGTACCCGCAACACCCCCACCATTCTCCGACTCCCACAGCCTCCATTACCCTCAACATCTGCCTCCCCAGGCCCCATACCTCCCGTTCTACCAGCCTCCGCACCACCCCCAGGCCCAGCACCACCAGTTCCTGCTACGTGCGCCCCAGCATCAACACTCTCCAGCATCCTCCGCCCAATCCTAGCACACCCAAGCATCCTTCTCTCCCATCTAACACCAGTATCACCAGTCCCCACTCCCAGTCCCCCCTTCACCCTCTCCCCAGGCACCTCAGCCCCTCCACTCTCCAGTCCAGACCAGTACTTCCATCCTCTCCAACACCCCTCTTCCCAATGCCACCACCCCTAGCCCAGCAACACCTACACCAGTACTCCCAGGTCCTCCCAGCACCCTCCCCCTCTAAGCCCAGCAACCCCAACCACACCCCAGTCACCTCAGCAGCCTTCTCTCCAGCCCAGCATCTGTACCCCCAGTACCCCAGTCCCCTCTCCTCAGGCCAGATGCCCCCCTCCCAGTCACACCAGTCCTCTCCCAGCACCCCATTCCCAGCAACGCCCAAGCCCCCCCCCACACACACACACACTCCCCGGCCGCGCCGACCCCTTCCCAGCGCCTTCCCCCGGGGCTGGGACCAGACACACCTCGTCGGGATCGGCCTTATCCTGCTTGAGCCGCCGCACCGCCTCCGCCTGCGCCCGCACCACCGCCTCCTCCGCCGCCATTGCCGGTCCGCGCCTGCGCACTGCCGCCGCCCAGCCACCGCGCCTGCGCACTGCCGCTCTCCCGGGGGACGCGCCTGCGTACTGCCCCCCCCACCCGCGAGTTGCCGTGGCAGCGCGCCCGCGCCTGCGCGCCGCCGCCCCTCAGCTCAGCGCCCGAGCGACCGCGGGCGGGGAGGCGCCCGGCGCCGCCCAGCTCAAATAAACGCCCGAGGGCGGTTTTCTGCAGTTTGGTTTAAGTTCTTTAATATATAAAAATACACTGTTCCTCCACGCTAGCCCCAGCCGGTGCCTGCCCGCGCAGCGGCCCCGGCCCCGCGGTGTGGGCG
>JAVKLA010000042.1:962935-983742 GCA_034782735.1 Sagittarius serpentarius
GCAGCCTCGGGAGAGAGCCCCTTCTCTCCTACCATCTCGCTCCTCACTTCCTCCCACGGTATCTGTGAGGGGAGAGAAGAACGTCCATTGCTGCAGGATATTCTCATCGCCCACTGTCTCCACCAGCCTACGTATTCACAACACATGTGGGAAGACAGCAGTCAGCAATCTCCTCTCACAGGAATTGTTGACAGAAACCACTGGCAACACCAGGCTTTATTCTTAACCTTGCCCAAGAGCTCCCCAAATCCTTTGCAAACACAACGGCTTAGCTGCTGTGAACCTCTTTATGATGAGAACAGCCATGACACTGCCCAGCCTGAGACATTCACCCCCTGAGACTGGAAGCAATCTCCCCACCAGCACAACGATTACCTTGTCCAGCTTGTCCACGGTAGAGCATGTAGTTATGAACTTGCTCTCTGGGATGCCGCAGACGGCAAACACACCATTCAAAAGCCGTCGGTCATTGACCTGAGGGTGGGAGAGGCACGCTTAGCTCAGGGGAGATCCCCCCGCCACCATTTCTTCTCGCTCCAGAGATGCGGGAAGCTGCAGCTGTTGGCGTTTCCTCGTGCCTTTTCACCAGCACCTTAATCACACGGGAAGGGAAGGCACAGAGGTATGAAAACCACTCGGCTCTGATCTCACCTTAATGAGAAAGTCCCCAAGCTGCAGGTCACTCAGGATCTCGTGCACGATCTTCAAGCACTCGGCGTCAGGAATCATCGGGTCGAACTGGCCGGCAATGTCAAAATCCTGGGGGCAGAAGCAGCAGGGGGTCCTGGCACAGCTGAGATGCTCCAGCTCCGCGAGGCACGCCACACAGCCCCGCAGCAGCTGATGCCAATCCAGCCAGTAAAACCTGCGGTGGCCGCCACAACACTCACGCACTGGTAGAACTCCCGGTAGCGGCCCCTGGTCGTGGCTGGGTTGTCCCGCCTGTAGACCTTAGCAACATGGTAGCGCTTCATGTTGGTGATCTTGTTCATCGCCAAATAGCGAGCGAAGGGCACCTGGGGGGGCCGAGGAGTTAAGGACAGGAACGTGGAGATCCCCTGAGCTGCAGAAAAGCGCCTCGTCCCCCCTTTTGCTTTGCCAGCCGCTCCCCGATCTCTAGGGAGATCATCAGCCCAGGCTAACGAGGAGTACAATGAACCACGCTGAGCTCCTCCAACACTGGGACAACTCCATCTCCTTCTTCTGAACCACAGTACATCAACACCTCAAAAACACAGACCTTTGCTAGGTCATTTTGCCCTCTTACGGCACAATCAGAGAGAATTCAACATATAGGACAGACATGTAGACATTAAAGTGGAGAGCTTTTCGGTGAGATGTGGAGGTGGAGCAGGCTGGGGATGGACACCTGCTTTGTACCTACAGCAGACACCGCTGCTCTCTCAGAACAACTGCTGAGGCACTGGAAAGGGGGATGGGCAGGACTGGAGGGCACAGAGGTGGGGACTGTAACTCGGAGGAGGTGAAACCAGCATGGTGGAGCATACTGGTGCATGTCCACAGCCCACAGAAGAAAGAGCCACTTTACTGCGGATCCTGGACTGGCTGTGGAGTAGTTTGAGGTGGGGTCACACGACACCAGCCAGACCAGTTGAATTGTCCACCATGGGGCAGGAAGGGGGTTTCTGTCACCCCGCTGGGACCCGCAGGCAGGGCAGGGCAGGGCAAGGGCGACCCAACAAGGCAGAGGTGGCAACGACCCCAGTGTGCCACTGTCCCCTCCAAGCGAGCCACAGGGCGGCCGGGGCGAGGGCAGGATACGGTCAGGTCGTAGCGCAGGGCCAGCAGCTCTCCTCCCTGGTCCTGCAGCTCGTAGATGAGCTTCGCGTCCTCCCCGTACTTCCCCATCAGCGTCTCCTGGGGAGAGGCGAAGGGGCTGGTGGGGCGGCTCTGGGGCAGCTCTGAGGCGCAGGGCCCCCCGGGATGGGGGACAGAGCGGGAAGCCGAGCCCCCCTCGCCTCCGAGACCCACAAGTCGAGCGGGGGGGGGGGGGGGGGGGGCGTAGCATGACACACACCTCGCTTCCAGCCCCCTCTGACCTGAGGCAGAAGCAGAGCACCCTGTCCCCCCACACAACAGGGACCCAAGAGGGACGGTCACAGCTGTCCCCCCACCCTGCCAAGCCCCACACGGGGGGGATCCCCTCAGCTCTGCCCCAAACCTGCCCTCTCAGCCCCACGGAAAGGGGGTGCTCCCCAGTCCCGCAGGAGGAGGGGGGACCCCACAGCCGCCCAGGGGAGTTGAAGGGGGTCCCACAGCCCCGGCGGGGGTCACCACCCCCCACACCAAGGAGGAGGGAGGAGGGGTCCCGCCGCCCCCCGCGGCCCCCCCCCCGGCACCACCTCACCCGCAGCTCCAGCACGGGGGTGTCGATGGCGGCCGCCCCGTGCCGCTTGAAGCAGGCCACCACGGCGGCGAGGAGCCGGTCGCGGAGCGCCACGTGGGCGGGGGGGTGGTCGCGGGTGCCCTGGCCCGGGACGGAGAGCGGCCGTTAGCGGCGAGGACCGGGGGAAGGGGCGGGGGGGAAACAACGTTCGGTAACTGCTGGCGCGCCCCCGCTCCCCGCCGTTACCTTGGGCGTCTTCAGAACCAGGTCCCGCCCGCCGCCGGCTGAGCCCGCCGCCGCCCGCGCCTGCCGGGACAGGAGGTCGCGGTCACCAACCGGCCCCAGCGGGCGGGGCAGCCAAGACCGAGAAAGGTTCACCCGGCCCCCGGCGGGGCGCGGCGGCCCAAGGCAGGGACCCGCGGGCAGCGAGCGCCCGGCAGCGGTGAGCAGACCCAGCCGCAGCATGGCCGGTCCCGGGGAGGCCGGAAGCGGCCGGGCTCCACGTGACCGCCCGGCGCCGTTGCCTCGCGGCGCTCTAGGCCAGAGTGGCGGGCACTCGTTGGTACTCGGGCGGACTGCCTCACTTTACGGCCCGGGTGCCACCGCGCGACGGTTTCCGTTCCCTTGTCGCTCGCACTCTCAACATGGCGTCGGGTAGCGGGGTAGGTGCTGGCGGCGGGGTCGCGTCTGTCGCTTTCTCTTTTGCTCGATAGGGCGTGGGCTGTGTTGAGGGCAGGGCCGCGGCGGCTGGGGCCGCTCTGGAGGAGCAGGCGGCGGGAAGGGCCGCCCCGCTCGGCCGGGTCTCGCTCGGGGCCTGCTGCCAGGCCGCAGGATGAGGGACCCCGCCGCGGGGGGGACGTGGTGGGGGGCCGGGGATGCCCGGGTGGGCAGGGGCCCGTGGAGAGGCCCCATCTCTGCTTTCCACACCGCTGTGCCCTCTGTGTGTGGACGGTGGGAGATTTGGGGCCCTCCTGAGAGGCCCCGATGCCTTGCGGGCTGGAAGGGTGGTGGACCCCACCCCGATCTTCCTTTCCTAGGGCCAGGCCTCCCCCGTGGGAGCCCCTATTTCAGCCAGGCGGCGTGAGGAGATCTGAACCTGCCCCAACAGCCGGGGTGAGGGTGCCCACCTGCCTTCAGCTCCCTGGGGGGGACCAGCCCATCCCAGGGGCCTCCTGGGGTTGGGCCATGGCGCGTGCAGGCAGCTCCCTCCTTCCGTTCCCTTTCTTGTCCTGCCCCATTCCTTCTCAGCTCCTCTGGGAAAGGGTTGCCTGTTCGCTGGCTCGCTCTCTCGCTCTCCTGCTGAAGTTGCTGCTTGCTGCCGTCTGCCCTGCACAGTGAAACTGCCCTTTCCGGGACTGTGATTCTGGACCCTCCAATGGCTGCTGCGTAACTTGGCTATTTTATTGGTGTCGCTCGGTTTGCATAGCGCGGCAGTGAGGTCTTTCTGCCTTTATGGATTTCACAGGATTTGGTGTGGGGAATGCCAAGATCGGATGAGTGAGGTGGATGCCATTGGTGTGGCCTGACTGGAGAGCCAGACAGGTTTAAACACCTCTAGTAATACCCCAGACAGCTGTCAGCACTGCAGGGGCTGTGTTTTTCTGCTTTCTCGGCCAGTCTTTCCTTCACTTGAAGCCACTTGCTGAGAAATGAGCAGTGCAGAGAGAGAGGTCAAGAGCAGGATGTCTGCCCAGGAGTGAGATGGGGCCTGCGGTTTATTCTCAGCTGCTGGCGGTTGTGTTCCTGTTAGATTGAGCTAAACTTGAGACTCCTGTGTTATTTTATAGGCTTTGATGCTGATACTGGGCAGATCATTTGGTGTCCACCTCCAGAGGGAACAGGAGGCTATGGGACACTTCTGGTTTTTAATTGTTACTTATTTGGGAAATACTCTCTGTCACCCAAAGCAGTTCTTCGATAAAGATTTTAGGGCTTGCAGCCTCCACCAGACCAGTTAAGAAAAGTTCCTTTGTATAAAGCCTAGCCAAGATCTCGTTACACAGTTTGGTTTAATTTCTTTCCCTGTGCCTGGGCAAGGGAGATTGGTAGAAGCTGCGAAAGACTCTTTCCCTTTTATTACAACAAAAGAATGAAGCAGCGAGTAAATCGCCTCCTCCCTGGGCTCCCACCAGCTATGATTTGTGATAATGCGTGGGTACGCAGGAGAGTCTACATTCTGGAAAATACCCCCAAATGTTAATTTACACTCCGTGATATTTTCTTTTCTTTTGCTCAGGGTGGTTAATAAGACCTGTTACGACATGCTTAAAGTGCTTAAGAAGCTCTGGGAATAAATGAGAATTTTTCTACGTCTCCCTAAGGCATTTTCATTCCTATCAGTAGTTGTTCGTTCCATTTGAAGGATTGCCAGAGGAGAAAACATTAAGTGACTGTGCTGCTCCTATAGCTTCAAATGGGATTTATTTCCTTTGGATTGTGATTGGATTCTTGATTTGGCTGAACACAGAAGGCGGTGGGGTGTGAGGGGCGTCCGTCTTGCCCCAGAGGTGTTTTAAAATTCATCCATCCTTTTTTTAATATGAAACCAAGAGCCTCTCACTGCCGTGCTGAGTGAAATACAGCTTTCTAACCAAGCGAGAGTTACCTCTCAAGAAAATAAAGAAGTGTCTGAGTTATAAGCCGTGACCGTTACTAGGTGCAGGAGCCTTAACTGCATACGGGGCAGACACTGGGAAGAGGCTGTGCTGCTTCGGTGAGAGTAGACTTGAATGGAAACAGGATTCTTTTCCAGTCACTTCTGCCCTCAGCATTGATGACTAGGTAAAAATCCCCCCTAAAAAGAATAGTTTTTGTGTTCTTCAGTGCCGGCTTCATCTGAATTCAGCTTCTCTTCCTGCAACTGATCCTGTCGCTGCCAGTGTAGAGTGCTCTGGGGAGCTGACAAAGGGCCAGTGTGCCTCAGAGGGGATTTCTCCCTTCCCTGCATGTCTGCAGTGTGAAGCTGCAGGAGTGGGACAGCTTACTGTGCGTTTCGTACAGATGCTTCCCTGGTATCTCCATGCCCTGCCTTGACGGATTGTCGTTTCAGAGCTTTTTCTGGTTTGCTTGTATGTGTGTCTCAATTGACAAGCTTATACTGGTTCCTACGATTTCGTAGCAAACTCAGCGCCTTGATTCCTGTAATGCATAGACATACTGCTGAGGGCAGGTATACACAGCCTTCTGTACTCCTGCATTTTAATCAAACTCTTTATAGCTCGTGTTGTGTTTCACGGCTTCCTCATCTGATATTTGCAACTCAGGTTTAATTGACTTTTGGAAGAAGTGTGTGTAATCTGCTGATGACTGCGCTGTGTTTGTCAGGTGGCACTTCTGAGGTCTTAGATCAATGGGTTTAAATCCCATTTGTGTCTGTTTTTCAAAGCGAAAGCCTGGGTGATCATCTCAGGAGCTATTAAGATAAACTCGTTAATTTTCTCACTGCTTTGAAATCCTTCTAAAAGAAGTAGCTATAGGCATGCTGAGTGGTATTCTCTTAAGCTACATCCTTATTTCCTGGATAGGAAAACAGAGGACATGGGGATACAACGTAGTGCCCCTAATTTACTGCTGTGGCCTCACAGGCTGGGTGATTCCACCTGTTTCCCCAGTCTTCCCTCAGAGCTAGTCAAACTGTATAATAAATGTTAATATACTGTGTTTCCTTCTCAGACTAAGAACTTGGACTTCCGCCGAAAGTGGGACAAAGATGAATATGAGAAACTTGCAGAGAAGCGTCTCACAGAAGAGAGAGAAAAGAAAGATGGTGCGTAGTGTACTGACTCCAGGCAAGCTTTGCTCATTTGGCAGTGAGTCACCCAAACCCTTTGAGTCTGAGAGGGAGAGAGCAGCTGGAAGTGAAATCCCAGAGGGAAATAGCAGCAATTCAGGGCTGGTTTGCTCCGATCCCTTTTCCCGTGCTTCCCACTGAATATATTTTTTTGACAAAAGTAATTACTGAGAACCTTTGCCTCTGTCTGCCTGTTCTTTGGGGAGGGAGAGGAACAATCAGCCCCTGGACACAAGGAGATGTCAGAAAACGACCCAAGTCAAAGCTGGAGATACCTCACAGATCTTCCTGGTTCTAATAGGAACCAGGAAATAGTGAGGAGGAAATTCTATCCTTTACTGATTTAAAAAAAAAAAAGGTGCAATTTCTGCATTAATCAGGTAGTTCCTAGGTTTCCAGCAGGCCCCTCTTCATCAAGGGCAATGTGAAATCCAGCATGTTGAGCTTGACCTTTTCTGATAAACACTTCGGTTTTCTGCATATGTTCTAGGCAAACCAGCTCAGCCTGTCAAAAGGGAACTTCTGCGGCACCGAGACTACAAAGTGGACTTGGAATCAAAGCTGGGGAAAACCATCGTCATCACCAAAACTACCCCTCAGTCAGAGATGGGAGGGTAGGTCGTGGTCTTTTTGTTGGAGTCTCAGAGTTGTGCTGGTGAGACAGGGGGGCTGTGATAGGGCAGCGAGCCCTTACCGTGCACCCAGTAGTGATTTCCTCCTGTGTTTTGAGCCTCGTGCAACGGTGCTGCCCTGTATTACACTGAAACTGGTTCTTCTGGGGTAATGTATGGAAGAGACGCAGCAGGCTGAGCCCCTTCCAACATTATTACTTGCTGTCAGTGTTGCTTTGCCCACGTGTAGAAACAGCTGAGGCAGATCTCTACTGCCTGCTTGGGTTTTGTTAGCCAGGAGGCCTGCTTGCAGTGAGACCCTATCTGCTGTTGGTTTGAGTTTCTGGTTTGGATATCTGTGCACTGGGAATGGGAGAAACATCCAAATACCTGTCCTTAGGAATGGTATTTGGCCACTGCTTGTGCGAATCGTGTTCGACCAAAGGCTGAAAGATTCTTAGCTCGTCCTAAGCTGTCAAGAGGTTGAAAAGAATACATTGTTTGTGCCATCGTAAGAGTAAGCCTGTTAGTGTCTCACTGTTGTAGCCTAATAGCCAGCAGTGCCAGTGAGATGCGCAGCCCTGAACAGCATCCAGGGATGGAAGTGCAGGCTCTGGCTGGGTTTTTGCAACAGCTCTTAAGATGGGCAGAACGCACTGCTGTGTAAAGCAGGGAGTTGCTGCCGTGAGGCGTTGGGGATGGGAGAACTTACCCCGCAGCCAGGTGAGAGCCTTCAGCAGGCTGCAGTCCGGAAAGCTGAGCTGCATGGCCAGCCCTGCCTTGCAGGAGGGCAGCCAAGCCCTGCAGTGTGGTTGTGACTGGAAGGGGCAGGTGCTGTGGCTGATGTATTACAGATCAGCTCTTAAGCTGGTTTCTGTTATCCGTCAGAGTGGCATTGGCTTAAGGGTTGCTACCTCCAGTGTTAAGCCGGGCAGCTCTGCCAGTCTGGGGTGTGGCCTTGCACATTTCTTTTCACCGGGGTTCTCTGTAATGGAAGTAGCTTTCCTCTTGCCCCAGAGAGGGGACCCGTATCCCAAGTGACATGCAGATTTCACATTGTAGATTATCTCAGATAGTTGTTCTGTGAGATGAGGTTTGTCTCATGCTTTGGAGTAAATTTTTTTTTCTCTCTCTCTCTCTCCTGCCAGATATTACTGTAACGTATGCGACTGCGTGGTAAAAGACTCCATTAACTTCTTGGATCACATCAATGGCAAAAAACGTAAGGATAACTCTTCTGCCTTGTTGGAGGGTTTGTTGAGTTGGAGGGCTGCTGCAAGGCTCTGGGCCGTTCCCTTCGTGCATCACCACTGTCTGAGGGCTGAACACTTATGCATGGATCAAAGTGTGCTTTGGAGATCAGAATGGAGGCAGTGTTTGTTCATGAGAGCTGTGGAGGTGCTGCCTTTATCTCCTGGCACTTTCCAGGCTGCTGGACCATTTTCATGGAATAAGCCCAGCAGAAATAGTGGTTGATTTACTCTGGTTAGGGGAATGTATTTTCTCCATTCAGTGTCTGCACTGGGAGAAGCCCAAGTTTAGCAAATCCTGATGTCTGTCTGCTTTGAAAATCTGGAGAGAATCTTTTTCACAGCACCGAAACTTTAAAGAAATTCTTAGATAAGTAAAAGGTATGGGACGAGCCCATTTTTGGATCGGAAGCTTCTCTTTGTAGAAGTTGAGTATGAAGCTCAAAACTAGCTGATCAGAGTTCACAAGGGTGGGGGCTGTGGTTTGCTGAGGATGAGCAGAGGTAGGAGGGGGGCAGCTTGACCCTGGAGTTGGGTCCAGCAGTATGGTGGTATTATTGTCCTGTACCTGTCTCTGGTTCTTCTCTCCATTGCTGTAATGATGCCATTAACTTAGGCCAAGATAAAGACAGGAGAAAAGAATTCCTAGTTTATCAGTCTGTTCCCGTACTGTAAGAGGACTGTACCCTCATTGAACTGACTCTCATTTCATGACTGTGGGCATTGCTTCTCCTTAATGTCTTCAAAAAGTGGGGAAAGTGGAGAAAGTAAAGGAGCAGCAGGACACACTGACACACTCTTGCTATGTTGTTCCGGTCCTGAAGGTGGTTTTGGCTCCCTGTGGAAGTCAACAAACAGCCCCTTCACAAAAAGGCAATGATGAATGCGATCCAGACCTGCACGCTTGGCTGCTTGAACCTTTGAGAAATGGGGGGGTTCAGAAGAGGACCTGAGAGCCAGTTTTCTGTAGCTAGGAAAAGAAAACGAACGTGTTAAAGCCCTGTGCTTTTATGTGGACGGGGGGAGGACGCTGAAGTACTGTTTGGCACATTGGGAGATCAGCAATAAGTCCATAATGAGAGAATCTGGAATCAAAAATCCTGGCATGACTTTGTGCATGGGCCTGAGATGAAGGGTTGAGCTAGGGTTGGAAAGTGGCTGATGCATAGCTCTTTGGCACAATATGCTTTACAGAGTAAGTTTGGGAGCTCTTGACCTGGACCATAAATCTGGCTGAAACCTGCTTGTTCTTGGCAACCCTCTTACTAGTTCCTGGTGCGTGGTTTGAGCTTCCAAGTGCTGCTGTGTCCCTGGGACAAACCTGTGCACGGCTGCTGAAGTCAACAGGCACTGTGGGCTGGAGGCATTGCCAGGGGCAGCCCCTTCAACCTAAGCTTGCTCAGGAGCGGAAACTTGGGAATCTGCTCTAAACAGCCACTGACTCAGAGGCCTGGCTTAATATTTCATGTCTCTGCTTTAGCTAGAAATGTCCTGTGCAAGCATGAACTCTTACTGAGAGCCACCGATGTCTTGTTTAGCTTATCCCACAGCTGAGAGATGGCAGCTTGCCAGTTTTAATTCTGGCCCCTTTTTCAACACTCCAGCCTTTTTTCCCACTGGTCCACGATTAAATTTCCTGAAGCGTCAGAACACCAGCATAATGGCGAGCATCCTAGTAGGGAACCTTAAAAGAATAGGCTGTCTCCTCCTTCCTGTTACAAGTAATGTACGGATTGTGGTAGTCACTGGCTGGTTTAGATCATGGTGTCCCTCTAAAGCCCATCCCCTCTGATGTAAGAAATCCCAACCTGCGTAGGAATATGGGAGCAGATGAGGACAGAAAGTGCGTTCCTCTCTGGAGGAGGAGAAGCTGCTGCGTCACACTCCTCGAGCTGGCTCTGGGTTACCTGGCATGTCCACGGTGAGAGGTGGTGAGGAGAGGAGTCCCTGAAGGCTGGGCTGTACCAGGCTCTGCCACTCAGGAACACGGGGGACAGCGCCTGCTCCCTGTGCTTTGAGTGGTGGGTGGCCTGCGAGTCAGTGAGGTTAGGTCAGGTCGGAGCACTGAGCCTTGAGAGCATATGGCCTTGTGCATGAGTGTAGTCTGGCCCTGGAAGCTACTTTGAGGGGGCAGAAGACAGGTAGGAAGAGGCTGCTGTGCTGAGGTATTTAAGTTGAGATTGGGGACGGGGACCATGTGTAGACCGTCAAAGGCTACAAGTGTTACTGAACACAGCTGATTCCACTCCTGTTTTCTAGACCAGAGAAATCTGGGCATGTCCATGCGGGTGGAGCGTTCCACGCTGGACCAGGTGAAGAAACGCTTTGAGGTGAACAAGAAGAAGATGGAGGAGAAGCAAAAGGACTATGACTTTGAGGAGAGGATGAAGGAACTCCGCGAGGAGGTGAGTCTGGGCCACAGCTGATGAAGCAAAGCCCTGCAGAAACATGTTCTGTGAGGAAATCAACCCTGGTTCCTAATCTTGTTCCCCAGAAGCCTTGTTCTTGGTAGCATGGGCTTCTTGTCTGCTGCTGTGAGTGGGTTTTGTTTCTTTGTTGTTTGCTTTTTAAAAAGTTTGCTGCTGCTGTCCCTGGAAACCTTTTTCCCCTCTTTCTGTGTGAGGATAACTTCTGATGCTTCAAGTTTCCACTGAGAGCAGCACAAGCCTGACAATGCACCCATTTTTTGTCTCCCATGAGTAGTGTTTGAACTTGTGTGCTCCGATAAGCAGGTCTGTGTCTTTGTCCCTTATCTTCCATGGTTCTCAGGATTGCTGGGATCCTCCTCCACATGGCACGTTGCTTCTGTGTGGCCTCCCCGAGTGTGGAAGGGCTTTGCAAGTGGTGTGCTGTGGTGTGAGATGTGCATGGAGGCAGTGAAAGACAGCAGATTCCTCTCAAACCTGGGCTTAGGTATCAGCTCCCTGATACGAAGATTGAGTTTATTTGAAAAACTGACAAGGTTCTGACAGTCGAGGAGCTTCTGTGGATGCTTCTTCTCCATCAGCAGTCACATAACAACCAAACATGAAAAACTGCCGCCCGCTTGAGTCTCCCTGCCCAAGTCCTGAGCTTTGCTTCACCACAGGGGTGCTCTGTTGGCTGCACACAGAGCAGCCCTGTGCTCTGCTCTCAAGCGGGCTTTGGTGCTGCTGAGCCTGATCTGTTTGGGGGAGGTAGGAGACAGCTGCCCCAGCAGTGCAGGGAGTGCTGTGGGTTGAAAAGCTACTGCCAGTCAATGTGTGGCAAG
Source organism: Sagittarius serpentarius (assembly GCA_034782735.1). Classification (NCBI taxonomy): domain Eukaryota; kingdom Metazoa; phylum Chordata; class Aves; order Accipitriformes; family Sagittariidae; genus Sagittarius; species Sagittarius serpentarius. Next base: position 974,184 of record JAVKLA010000042.1, read on the forward strand.
AAAGAAACCGGCAGCAACTTCTGGTGTAGCTTTCTCCAGGGCACGGCTGTCTTCAGTAGCTGCGGCGCAGTGGATGGTGATGGGAATGGCAGGAGCAGTCGCTAAGTTGGGAGCCGAAGCCATGCTTCTGCGTCACCTGGTACAAGCCTGGCGCTGTTCCAGGGCTTGTGATCCTTGCAGAGCAAAACACTTTGATTAGAGCAGCGCAAACTCTTTGATGCCAGAACCCCCCAAAGCTGCTCAGAGCTTCAGCTTCTGTTCCAGTGAGCAGCTGTCACTCTGCCAGGCTGAAAGCCAACAGGCAGCAACATTCAGCATCGCAGTCGCGGGAGCGGGGCATCGTACAAGGGAAAGGCCTCCTGCTTTAAAAACAGCTCCTTCTTGCCTCAGCATTGATTCCAGACAAAACTTAGCACATTTGCTCAGAAGAGAGAGTTCCATAACATTTCTTTTTGGCTACTTCTTGTGTGTGTGGCTCTGCTCTTGGGGTGGTAGGTGGGGTGGCCTGGAAACAGTGGGAAACTTCCTCCTGGGAGACTGCAGGCTGGGATTTCTGCCAGCTATTTCATCTTCTCAGACACAGCTTGGGTGCTGTTGGTAGGACTTGGGTTAACTGTGCAGTGCTCGGTGTCTCAAAAGCTTACGCAGCTCAGGAGGTTCAAATTACTTTGCTGTTCTGTTCCTTGCTGCAGGAGGAGAAGGCCAAAGCCTACAAGAAGGAGAAGCAGAGAGAGAAGAAAAGGCGGGCAGAGGAAGATTTGACATTTGAAGAGGATGATGAAATGGCAGCTGTGATGGGTTTCTCTGGTTTCGGCTCAACCAAAAAGAATCACTGAGCAGCTCTGGACTCTCCTCTTTCTTGAAACAGATTGTTTTTACCCAGGGGACTCTGGATAACTCTTAAAAGACTTGATTGAGGACTTGTATGTAAATCTCCCAGTAGAAGTTGGCTGGAGGAGTCGAAAAGCGATTCCATGCTCTACCTGTGCTGCAGAACAAGCTCCGCCTGTCATTAGCTTCCCATCTCCTTCCGTGTCCTAGATCTGGCTGCTTATCACTGCTCTATGGCCTTGTGTGTGGAGGGAAGTGTTCTGCTGGGTACGTTTTTGTGTCAAAAAAGTGCAACAGTTCTGTACAGATGGCCTGGTTCAGGATTAATCTAGTTGTCAGCCAGGCATCATTGTTCCGGGCCCTAGTTGTTCTAGTTGTCAACCGGGCTGTGTGTTTGAGACGCAGGGAGTGATTCAGTTTCTTTTTGGATCATGTAACTGAAGGAAATGTGCCGCAGCGAGCGAGCGGTGTTGAGCGGTACAACCTGCATCTTTATGGCTTATGCTGAGCAGAGCTGGTGGCTGCATGGAGTCTGGGTCGCCAACACTTTCCTGTATATTTTATCTGCAAGGGATACTTCTCTGCTTTTCTTTGTGTTTCATCCCATTACTTTGATATCTTTAAGGCAGGGGAGAAATTCCTGCCCACAACTGATCTAGGATAGAGCGAATGAAAGAAAGGTGTGTGCAATTTGCCAGAAATAAATGGATTGTTTTAATGGGTCCTTTGGTGGGAGTTTGATTCCTTCTTTGTTGCGAGAGCTTCTGCCTCCCACCGAGAAGAGCTGCTGATATCTCCCAAGCTGCGCAGAGCTGGTGGGGGCCTTCTGGAGACCTTGACGGAGGTAAAGGCAAGGCTTATGCCCTCCTCTCTTGTGGCTCAGCTGCCCTATGCAGGCAGTTGCTGTCATTCTTGGCTTTTTAAAGTAATTCTGGAGATGGGTGTAAGGACATGAGAGGGGAAAGGGAAAGGGAAAAGGAAAAGGAAAGGGAAAGGGAGGACAGGACTGGGGACCTGCGTTTCCATCAGGCTATCCAAGACCAGGATGGGCTGCGTTCCAGAATTTGTCAGCCTTAGTATATTAAGGGCCATTTTTTTTCCTGTCTACTGGCTGTCAGTGTCTTTTCACCTCTGCCCTCCCCTAAATCCACTTCATTTCTGCTTTTATTTGCTTCCTTCAAACCTTGTGTGACTCGTTTCCATCCACAGTTAGGATTTATATTTCATGTGGCTGGGCTTTCGTAGCTCTGTCTCACTCTCCTCTCTCTTTTTATGTATATTGATGAAATCCTTGCTCTTGCCCTTCTCTGTACTTGTATGAAATTTCCAACCCAAGGAAGGCTGCAGTGTGTTTAGCCTGCTCTTTCTAATACATCTAGAACAAATCCTGTAATGTTGTGCTGCTGTTTTAATTCCTTAATCTTAGACTGCTGACAGCTTCATTGCCTCAGGTCTTTCCGCTTCAATTCAGATTATAATCCCCGTTGAAGATGCTATTGAAATGATATATAGCCAGTCAGATACAACTGTCCTTGGAGGTTTGACCCTTTTAACTTGGCAATCCTTTGACTTCGGCAAATGCTTTCTTAGCACACGAGCTGGAAGGGCGACTTTCATTCCAGCCACGTACCTAGCGCTGTTCAGACTGCAGCACGTGGCTCCAGCTGAATGGGAGAGAGGAGACGCTTGTGCCTTTGTGCCCTCCGGGGTGCGAAAGGGATGCTGCTGTGGTTTCATACGCATTAAAAGTTTAGGACGTTTCAGAGAAGATTTAGCAGCAGCCATTTAAGCCCAGCCACCAGCTCTGCAGACAACCAGACCCTCACTGCAACCTGAATTTGGTTTGCGCCTCTGGGGAAGGGGCAGAGGCTGTCCTGCACCCTCCCTCTTTCCCAGGTTGTGACCTTGGAGCCAGTGGCTGCTGCCTTGGTTTCCCCATGGAGCATCCCGCCGTTCTTGTCCATGCTGGTGTGCCCAAGGGGCGAGGTGTGAAATGGGGCAGCCCCTAAAAAACCTTCCCGGGGAGGCCACCGGGGTTGTGCAGCCTCCTGCCACCGGGCTGGAGCCGGCCCAGGCCTGACCCAGCCTCTCCAAGCGCCCTGCCAGTCCCTCGGAGATGGGGAGGAAATCCCTCCGCGGTACAGCGGAGTGGCAGAGGGCCTTCATTAACGACATTCCTCTTCGGTAAAAAGCCTGTCATACCCAAACTTCATGCCGAGGCCATCTGCATCCTCTGGGCTGAAGCCCCAGCATCTCTGCGCTGCTGCTGCCGCCTGGTCCCAGCACTGGGGCTGCTCTCACCAGGGGAGTACGGCTCTTTGTCTCGGCGGCTTGCTGGGAGCAGTGGTGTGTGCAGCAGCAGATACAAGCTCTTGCTGGATTCCCAGCAGCGGGAGCTGCCTCTAGCCAAGGATGAAAAGCTGGTTTCATGGGAGGAAATAATATTTAGAGAAGAGACAGATAACATTCCCTGCACCCGCCGCATTAACCCTTTGCTTGCTGCCTCAATGCTGGAGCAGTGGTTCTTTGTGACTCTTCATTAGCGCTCACCGTCTCCATGCTGGATTGTAAGGCTGCTGGTGCTGGATGTGCCCGTGTGCGTCAGGGCTTGGGGTTTTAATTGCGGAGAGGGAGGCCCCAGCTCTGCAGCTCTCCTTCCTGCTTACCCCCACCAGCAAGCAGGGCCGGGGTGCTCTGCGCCCACTCATTCCCACTTCACTCTTGCCAAAAGAGGACTTGGCTCTTCCGTGAGTTTAAACTGGGATCTGGTGGAGTAAGGAGGGGTGTTTCTCATGGTTCTCATATCCAGGCTGGGGAAACCTGCCTGGTCTCACTGTGAAAGTGTTTTGCGGTGCCTGGAGCCAGCTTGGTGCTTGTTCTCAGTGCCTGGGCAGAGGGTGCAAGGCTCTGCCCTGGCCACAGAGCAGTTCCTCACGGCATGCAGCTCTGAGGCCCTGGGGGAAGGATCTCCCGGTTCAGCAGACCTGCCTGCACCCCACTGCCCCAGCCAGGCTGGGGACTGTGCTCAGCCTGAGCCAAACTGCTATGGCTCCATGCCATTAAATATTGATGGCTTCCCTTCCTTCAGAGGGACATGGGAGGCTGTTGGGCACCCCCTCAACCCTGCCCTCTCCTGCTGGCCCACCTTCCCTCACTCTTTTCAGGTCCTGCTGGGGACTAGAGCAGCAGCAGCTGGATCCAGCCCCTCATTCCCACCGTCCCAGTAAAATCACTGGGATCAGAGACCTAGAGTGATTCTGGAGAAGAAGGGGTCCCAGCCTGGCCAGGAACCCCTCTGCCTTGGCCAGCTGAATCATTACCTGCTTCAGCGACTTTATTAGCAAAAAGACCCAGCTTCTTAGCGATTTATACCAGTTTTACATCTTGCCCTCCCGAAAGAGAGGTTTAAGAGCTTGGCAGGAGCTCCAGTCCTCCCACTGCTCAGGCCATAAGCTACTGCTGCCCCAGTTAGGCAGCCGTTCTTGCTGTTTGCCATTATTAAGCTAAACAACATCCATAGGCGATATCCCTGGAACCGCCCCCCACCTCCTGCTTCGCTTTGACCTGGTGCTGCGGTGCCAGGAGGATGTACCACCAAACCCCTGCTCTGCTGGGGACGGGCTGCGAGGCTCCGGGGTCTCCCACACCCCGTTAGATGACCTTCTGCTGTGGCACCATCCCACACAACTCTGGAGTCAATATTACTGCTCCCGGCCCCCAGCTCTATGGACACCCTGTTTACTAAGTGCCACCTCAATCTATCAACCCTTGGCCCAACTTGTAACCTGTCCTGCTTTCCTCATGCGGGGGAACAAGGTGTCTCCAGGGGAGAGCCTGATCTGTGCAAGGGCGAAGGTCCAACCCCTGGCTGGAGCTGGTATTTCTGCAGAAGGGAGCAGGAAGGGATGGGGTAGGAGAAGGTAGAGACTTGCCGGGTGGAGCGGGGGTCATCCCTGGGCTGGGAGGCGTTTGCTCTCCACACACTCGATATTCAGGGCTGAGCCAGGTCAGGCCACAGAGGGGGCTAAGAGGGAACAAACAGTGCTCTTGAGTGCTCCAAGCTGGGAGGAGGGAGACAGCCCCAGTGGCTCCCCCAGTCCCTGCCAGATCTGCTGCCACAGCCAGCCTGGGCTGGAGGGTTGCTGGAAGGATGGATGGTTTCTGCTGGGCTCGGTAGTGGGGCTCCTGAGCAAAGGGGAGGTATTTCTTTGTTGCAAGCAAAGTAAAAAACCATCATCAGCCAGAGAACAAACAGCTCCAGGCTGGAGAAGGATCAGGGAGAGGGCGAGATGGGGAGGGTGATGGGGAGGAGCAGGGGAGGCGTGGGGACAGGGCATCTACAGGAGATTTTTCAGGGACTTGTGATCTCAGAGCAAATTTCTGCTGTTGGCTGCGCACCAGTGGCACCGTTTCACCAACTCACACGTGCCTCCCCATCGCCAGCTTCGTGGCGCTGAGCGCCTGCGGGGGGGTGGTCAGGGCCGCTCTGCGGAGGGCTGCAGGGATACAGTCCCTGCTCGAGAGCGTCTGATCTGCCAGGCAGCCGGGGAGCCCCGGGGGCACTGCCATCCCTTTGTTCCTCCTTCTCTTTCTTTTCCACCTTCAGATTTTTTTTTTCCCTCTGCTTCCAGCCTGCTGCGTATGCAGCACTCCCCCCCCCCGCCTTTCCACCCACAGTTCCTGTCTTGATTTTCCTTCCCCTCTACAAATATGTGTTCCTTAGGCTCCTTCTGCTCCCTGCCCAGCACCCCTCATCAGTGTTGCCTCCCCAAACTTGTCCTTTTTTTCCTCCCTTTCCCCCTCTCCCTGTTTTCCCACAGGCCCTCGTCGTCCCTTCCCCTGCCCGCTCCTCTCCCCTTCCCTCCAGCTGCTCGGGCTCCCGTTCGCTCACTCTCCGTCTCCCCTTCTCTGACAGTTTGGGGGAAATCTGTCTGTGTCAACACACAAATTCCATTATTTATTGGCTGAGCAGAGCGAGGTCCTACACTCGTCTGTAATTGTCTGTAGATCAAAGCGCCTGCTGATGGCAGCTTTGCCTTCTCGCAGCAGAACACCACCCCCAGCTCCACGCTCCCCATCCTCCCCGGGGGAGTCGGGTGCATGCGTGTTGACACCCTCAATGACTGATCTCCTAGACAGAGAGGAAAGAAGTAGGGCTGGTGGGGGAGAAAAGGGAGACCTGGAGGATCTGCAAAGCTCACGGGAGCAGGTGGGGATGTTGGGGGGGCCAGAGGAGGGTGGGAGGGTAGAGGTGGTCTCTATCCTGGGAAAGGGGACAGAGAAATGAAATGAAAGGAGGGACAGGGAAGCAGGATCCCCTTATCTGTTCAGGACTGGAAGAACTGGAATTTCTTCTCCAGAGATGCATCCCCAGAGATCCAGGATGGCTCCATAGAAGCAGATGGCTAAAAACCAGAAATGGGGACAAAGGAGAACGTGCCTTTTTCTACCTTTCCCTTCTGAAACCACCAACCTAGCCCAGAGATGTGGGACTTGAAAGAAAAATACAGGCACCCATTTGTTGTTTGGCATTGATGCAAGGAGATGCGTGTGGGGAGAGGACAACGAAACATCCACCTCGACTCCCACCTCTTGGCCTCCTCATTGGCATCTCAACTCTGACAGTTCCAGCTGCTATTTAGCACATTGCAAGAGGAGAGGAGAGGGAGAGGGAGAGGGAGAGGGAGAGGAGAGGAGAGGAGAGGAGAGAGAGAGGGAGAGGAGAGGAGAAGGGAAGTTGCTAGGGTTATGTTTAGGTGATGTTAGGGTTATAGCCCCTTCCCTGGAGTGCTTTGGGAGCTGACAAGATACTCCCTTGTGGCTACAGGACCTTCTTCTCATAGGAAAGAGCAGGTCAAATTTCTTGGAGGATCACCCACGTGGAGGGGAGAGCTGCAGTGGTTTCTCTGCTGGAGGACATGAAGTCAAGCGGAACTCCTCTCACCAGGGCGAGTCTTCCCATTTCATCAAGACACACTGGGGAACTTGGGCTTGATGAACCTGTATCTTCTGTTCCCCATGGATCTGCAGACACCAAGAGACACAGACACCATCAACAGTTCTGACAGCTCGATCCCCTCTCACTGTCCAATGCGTGAAGCTGCCTGGCTCAAGCCATGGGTCCGCATGCCTTTAACTGTCCTGTTGCACCCACCTTTTCCTCCTGGTGACATCTCCCTGGCCCTACCACGACACCTCTTCCGGCTTCTTTTGCACAGAGTTCAGGCAGTTTCACTTGCAACTCTCCTTGTAAGGTATTTTTCCAAGCTTTAAATCAGTTTTTTAATCTTCTTTCAAACTTTTAGGTGCAGGCGCTGTGCACAGTATTTCAAGATCAGTCACTCTGGTGCCTGACAGAGGAGAGAAGTTACCTTCTCTCTCCCAAAGCCTCTGCTCTTCTCCCATCCAAGCATCACACCGTTGCCCACCCTTACTTTCCTGCTCACTGACCCCCCCTTCCTTCTCAGTCCTTCCCAGAGGAGAGGAGACATTCCTACAGGACATTTTAGGGGAAAGCCTCTAAGAGGATGCCCAGGGCTGTACAAGTCCCAGCCCTCAACGTAATGGGGACACAGCCCTTCTTCTGCTTTGAGTCCAAGGTCTCTTACTTCAAGAGGAAGGAAACACCAGCCGTGAAAGCAGCTCCCTTTGCAGGCTTGGGCTTGCAAGAAAATCCCACCCCTCTCTGAAGCAGGAGCGGAGACATTGGCTTCCTGAGCTGCCAGTGAAGTCTGTGTCCTACAGGGAGCCAGAACTGGCTCACTCAGAAGCTGAGCGGGACTGGCCCCCCATGTCCTGAAAATGCTCGGAAGTAGATGATGGCTACAGAGGGTCTGCTCAGAGCTGAGCCTATGTCTCAGCCTCCACCTATGCCAGGCAGAGGGGTTGGGGGATTTGTTCCTATGCGTTGCTGGCCAGGAGAATCCAATGTACTCTACCAGTAGTGGCCCTTGAGTGGGTCACCTCAGCTATGTCTTCTCACCTACAAACCACATGGAACTTCAGGAGAACTTTACTGACACACCCTGATTCCAAACCTGCCTGGTGCGAAAAGCCTACCTGCACCGCTGCCAGGAACTAAGAGGGTGCTGAGCAAGTCAAGCACCTTGCAGGACAGAGCCCATGGACTAGGACTTCCAGTGGGAATGGAGCTCCAGAATCGTTCATTGCCCCATACCACACCTCTGGGCAAGGTGTCTGTGAAAAGAAATGACTTCTTGACAAACACAGGACCCGCTCTTTCTTGAAACCAAGGCTCTCTGGACAGCGGTCTCCCTGGCCTTGGTGCCCACTTCACCTCTGCTCTGCGTGGGTTGCTACAGATGGGGGCTTTCCAAATCACACTATGGTTTTGATCAGTCAGGACCTCTGGAGATCCCTGGTGCATCCCTGCTCAGAGCAGGGCTGGTAGAGCAGGTGGCTCAGGAGGATCTCCAAGGACAGCAATTCCTGCCCCAGTCTGGTCCCTGTGCCAGGGTTTTACCACCCTCAGGGTGAAGATTTTTTCCCTAATACCTAATAATAATTTCCCTTCTCCAGCTTGTGCTTGTACCTTCTCATCCTGTTCCTGTGCGCCTCTGAAAGAAGATTGGGCATGTTTCATGTTTTGCATCCCAGCACCCAAGGGCAGGCAGCGTGCCTCACCAGCCCTGATAAACACACCAAGACGGCCACCGTCCCCTCCAGGGCGCTGTTGTTTCCTCCCATGGGAAGGCAGGGAGCCAAAGCTTCGGAGGGGAAGGAGCACTGATCAGGGCATCCTGCTGCACAGAGCTTTATGGCTTCAAAGATCGAGCCCCCAGCACCTGACCCTGCACAAGCAACCCGGGACTGGCTTACAAGCCGCGGGGCCAGGGCTACTCTCATCTTCAATCAGGAGACACCCACCCCCCGCACTGTGGTTGTCCTCTTGGGCACTGCAAACTATAACTGCTCTCGCTTCGAGCAAGAAGGGAGCAGTGAACCCACATGCACGGCTGGGCAGACGGGTGCCTTGGGGAGCTGGGGGAAGGGATGTGCGATCTGGCAGGGACAGCTTTTCTAGCAGACCCTTCTCCTGCCCTAGAACGCAGCAGGCAGGGAGACAGAGTGACGGTGGTGGCTGGGCAAGGTTTGGTGCCTGCAGGCAGCTGAGTGACAGTCCCCCAGCCCTTTGCTCTCTGCGTGGCTTTTCCAAGGCGGCTCAACCTGCGGCATCTCCTGCTACGTCCCACCCTGATCTCTCTGGCTGGCCTTGCCAAGGCACATCAGTGCTGACCTGCGGCAACTGGCTACCCACCCGCCTGTGCCAAGACATCTCAGAGAGACACCCCCCCTCTTCTTCTAGCTTCTAGTGACTTCCAAAAACAGGCTTCTAGCTGCGTCCTGATTCCTTAACCTGAGAGAACAGGGCTGTCAGCTGAACACTCCCCTGTGTCACAAGAGGGGACTTAAAATTTACAGAACATGAAGTGGGGTGTTAGCTGGGGTGCCGGACTGTCCTCATGCCATCTCCCCCACCCTGCTGTGCAGCCCCCTCTGCGATGCTCCCCCAAACAAGGCTCTATTTTGGATTCTACATCCCTTTGCAGCACCCCCAGCCACCCCCAGCCTGTGCCATTTCCTTCAGGAAAGGGATCCTCAGAACAAGCCTGTGCCTCCTCTCAAGCCCCCCACTTTTGACCTTGATCCCCTGGAATCGGGGGGGGGGGGGGGGGAGGCGGGGGGCGGAAGGCACCCCACGGGTTGG
>JAVKLA010000042.1:984216-1003412 GCA_034782735.1 Sagittarius serpentarius
GCGGGATTGTGAGATGCGAAAGAAACAGATCGGGGAGGGGGGGCGACAACGACGACGCCGGGGGTGGCCCTGGCGTGGGAGAAGGTGCGGGGGCCGCGCCGGTCGCGGTCCGCCCTTCCGATGCAGCGTGGGCTTTGCTTACCGGGAGCCGTCCCGATTCCACCCGTGAGCGGCCCGAGCCCACGCGTGACCCAGCCCCGCCGCTCCCTCCACCGGCTCGCCCCGCGCCGCCACCCCGCCCCTGCCCTCGCCTCTCCCCGGCCGGCGACCCCACGAGCGCGGCACGTCCCGCGTGGATCGGGCGGCCCTCCCCGGGACCAAATCCCCTTTCCCCAGCCCGACAAACCCCTCCAGCCCCTCCGTCTCCTGCTTCCTCCGGTCTCCCGGTCGCCTCTGGATCCTGCCTCCCACGCGTGTCTCCGTGGGGAGCGGGGCGGGGGCGGGGGGGGCGGTTGGGGCCGGCGGTTCCCTTCCCACCGGGGACCGGGAGGCAGAGACAAAGGAGGTGAAATATCACCGCACGGCTAAAGAAGCCGCTCCGAGCCCCGCCGAGCCCTTAACTAGATCGTTAGGGGATTATCCGCACCCTAAGCAGCCGCGGGGCCGGGGCGGGGGGGCCGGCGGCCGCCCCGTCCCGTTACCGAGCGCCCCCGGGGACGGCGCCGGTGGGAGGCGACGGGCGGAGCTGCCCGGGCGCGGCGGCGGCTGGAGAGCGGTCTGCGGGGAGAACCGCTCGGCCAGCGGAGGGACCGTGATCGGTACCGGGGCGGGGAGCGGGGCGCTGGGGGGGGAAGAGGGGGGTGTCGCAGGGAGCTCCGTCTGTCGCCCTCCGGGGGCCGGTGGGGGACCCGAGGCTCGGTCCGCGCCCGCCTCCCCCTCGTCCTCCGCTGGGGGCGGAAAGTTTGTGCCCGCGGGGGGTAGCCACCGGCGCGGGGGGGGGCTGGTCTTCGGGTCTCCGGCGGGATCGTGCCCCGAGAGCCCGCGGGGGCTGCCACTGGGGTGCCCGGCGGGGGACCGGGATTAGGGGCGCGGGGCTGTGGGCAGGCGGGGTGTCGGGGGTGGAGGCAGGCAGGGGAGGAGGGGGGGTGTCTCTCTGTGCCTTCCCGCGGATGGGCTCAGCATTATCCAGGGCTGTAATCCCCCCTGCTCCGGTAATTAAAAACTCCGCATTACAAGGAAAACGGTGTGCAGGGAAATGTAATCAAGTCTGGAGGGGCTTAACCATCTGGTAAAGGTTAGGACCGGCACGGCGGGGGACGCGGCCGGGGGATTTGGCAGCCGCCGCGATCCGGGCTCCTCTTAATCTACCGCGGGGACGAGCGCAGCATCTGCGGGGTAATACCGGTGCCCCGGGCAGCGATCGGTGTCGCTGGAGCTCCCACCGCCGTTAACGGGACCTCCCCGGGGCTAGCCTCCTTCCCAGGTGTGCCCGGCTCCGGTAGACCGACTCTGGCGTGACACCGGGGCCCGGATTGCATCTCCTCCCCGGGGCCAGCGGGGAAAGGGTTAAGCGGCTGCCGGTGGCTGCGGATCGGCCCCCCCAGCTCCGGGCAGGGCCCTTCCCCGCCGCCCCGGGAGCCCGAAACTCTTTGGAAGTGCAAGGGGTGAGCAGAGGCGAGGGAGGACGCGGCAGCGTGGGTGGGAACCCGCGTCCCCGGGAGGGCTGCGGGGCCATGGGGGCCGGGGCAGGCTCCGGGCGGGGGCAGCTCTTCCTCCCCTCCGTCCTCTTCCTCCTGCTGGCCGGGGCCCCCGCACCGCGCCCGGCGAGCGGGCAGCTGCGCTACGCTGTGCCGGAGGAGCTGGAGCACGGAGCCTTCGTGGCCAACCTGGGCGAGGACCTGGGGCTGGACGTGTCCACCTTGTCAGCGCGGCGGTTCCGCATCGTGTCGCGGGCCGGGGCCAGGCAGCACCTGGAGGTGAACCTGGAGAACGGGATCCTCTTCGTGAACGAGCGGATTGACCGGGAGGAGGTGTGTGAAGCCAGGGGGACCTGCCTGCTCCACCTGCAGCTCCTCGTCGAGAGCCCACTGGAACTCTACCGCGTCGAGGTGGAGGTGCTGGACATCAATGACCATGCGCCCACCTTCCCCTGGCAAGAGTATGTGCTGGAGGTGGCCGAGTCCGCCGTGCTCGGTGCCCGCTTCCCACTGGAGAGCGCCCAGGATCCTGACGTGGGTACCAACTCCGTGCACACCTACCGGCTCAGCCCCAACAGTTTCTTTTCACTCGAGGTGCAGACACGCAGTGATGCCAGCAAGTTTGCAGAGCTGGTGCTGGAGCGCACCCTCGACCGCGAGCAGCAGCGCGCACACCGGGTGCTGCTCACTGCTCTCGATGGCGGTGTCCCCGAGCGCTCAGGCACAGCTCACATCCTTGTGACAGTGCTGGACGCGAACGACAACGTGCCTGCCTTTGACCAGCCCTCGTACGGCATCAGCCTTCCTGAGGATGCCCCTGCCGGCACCCTGGTCATCCAGCTCAACGCCACTGACCTGGATGAGGGGCCCAATGGGGAGATCGAGTACTCCTTCAGCGGGCATGCACCACCGCGCGTCCGGGAGCTCTTCCACATAGAGCCCCGGAGCGGGCAGGTGCTGCTGAAGGGCCCCCTGGACTATGAGCGGGCAAGTCTCCATGAGCTCTACGTGCAAGCCAAGGACCGTGGACCCTCGGCCGTGGCTGTGCACTGCCGGGTGCTTGTGCACCTCCTCGATGTGAATGACAACGCGCCAGAGGTGACCCTCACCTCTGTGTCCACGCCTGTGCTGGAGGATGCCCCACCAGGCACCGTCATTGCTGTCATCAGCGTTCTGGACCACGACTCTGGGGACAACGGGCGTGTGAGCTGTGAGGTTGGCCCGGACGTACCCTTCGAGCTCCGCTCCTCCTTCCGCAACTACTACACCCTGGTCACCACGCAGGCACTGGACCGGGAGGTTGTGCCCGAGTACAACATAAGCATCACAGCACGGGACATGGGCTCCCCTGCCCTGCTGACCCGCAGCACCCTCACAGTCTCGGTGTCCGATGTGAACGACAATGCCCCACGCTTCCTCCAGCCCTCCTACAGCGTCTACGTGATGGAGAACAACGCGCCAGGTGCCTCCATCTGTTCCGTCAGCGCATTGGACCCCGACTGCCAACAAAACGCCTACCTGTCCTACTCCATTGCTGATGGGCACATCCACGGCATGCCTGTGGGCACCTACGTGTCTATCAACTCGGACAGCGGCCACATGTATGCCCTGCGCTCCCTCGATTATGAACAGATCCGCAGCTTCCAGATCCAGGTGCAAGCACAGGATGCTGGTTTCCCCCCACTCAGCACCAACGTCACCGTCCATATCTTCGTGCTGGACCAGAACGACAATGCTCCGGTCATCGTTTCCCCCATGCCGCGCAACGGCTCCGTGGCCACCGAGCTGGTGCCGCGATCAGCCAGGCCTGGCTACCTCGTAGGCACAGTGTCGGCAGTGGATGCAGATGCAGGGCTGAACTCTCGTCTCTCCTACCAGCTCCTCCAGGCCACTGACTTCACCCTCTTCAGTGTGGCACCAGACACGGGTGAGCTGCGCACCCTCCGCTCCTTTCTGGAGCAGGATGCAACCCGGCAACGGCTGGTGGTGCAGGTGCGGGACGGTGGGCAGCCAGCCCTCTCTGCCACCGTGTCCCTCCTACTTTCAGTGGTGGAGACCATGCCTCAGACTCTCTCCGACTTCAGCGAGTTCAGCCTCCCCTCAGAGTCCTCCTCATCCTCCCCACTCACCCTCTACCTCCTCGTCTCCCTGGGCTCTGTCTCCTTCACCTTTCTCCTTGCCATCCTCATCCTCACAGCCATTCGGTGCCGTGGAGAGCGGCGCTCCTGCCAGGGTGACAGCTGCTCACCGCCCCGCTGCTGCCCTGGGTCCAGGCTCTCCTCTGATGGCCTGAAGACATCCAACCTGACGGCGCAGCCCCCTGCGGGGACCACGGCTGCCACCTGCCTTGACATGCCCGGGGGCGGCCCCCCAGGCTACTGCTACAAGGTCTGCCTTGGTCCTGAGTCTGCCCAGAGTGACTTCATGTTCCTCAAACCCTGCAGCCCCCCCAGGAACAACGAGAAGGACCCTGGGAAGCTGTCTCGGCCAGGCCAGCATCTCCAGGTCTCCAAGCAGGTAACACCATGCCTGGCAGTGCTTACCGGCCCTCCACGGGTCCCCCCAGCCCCCTCCCTCAGCCTCTGCCATGAGAGAAACCAGGCACGGCTTTTCCCAGAGAATAACTGGTGCCTTTGATCAGTGCAGGAATTAGGAGCCGTCAGGCAGCGGGAAACTCTCCACCGAGCTTCCCCATGGGTCTAATTCTCAGGGGAATGTCAGGCTCAGCAGAGGCAAGAGGAAATCCCTTCCCACCACCTTTTGCACCCATTAAAGGCAACAGAGATGCTCCGGTGCCCCAGAGGGGTGGGATGGTGGGGGTTGCATCTCCTTCGTGTGGGTGAGCAATTCACGCTGGGACAGCCTCAGCATCGCTGCAGCTCCACTTTCCCCCGTGCTGGCAGGAGTCCGCAGTGTCCTCCTGCTGCACCTGGGGCTCGTCCCAGCCCCACCAGCACCGCTTGTGCCCCCAGTTCTGGCACCCAGGCTTGGCCACTGTGCCGCACTGGGCTGCACCGGCAGGGAGGGAGTGGGGTCTTCAGGGTGGGATTTTGATGTCAACATTTGTTAGGTATTGAAATGAGGAATGTCTAATTTCCCCAATGAAAGACTCTTTCCGAAACACGATTACAAGGATGGAGAGCGATGAGGCGTCTAATCCACTTATGTTTGACTTTTAATAAAACAGCCCTTCCAAGGAGAGCCCAAGACTCACTGCCAAGAGGCTCTTGTCGCATGTGTCCTTGCACCGCTGGACTCACTTCTCTAACACATTAATGGGATTTTCCCCTAGTTGTTTGCAACCCCCCTGCGACACTGGGTATGCAGCCAATTTCTGCACATCTCCCCGTTTGGTGTCTGAGACCTGGGCTGACTTGCCATCGCACCTGCAAAAAAGGCTTTTCAAAATTAACAGAAATAGGAAAAGTCCCTCTCTCTCCCCAGAAGGATGGACGTTGGCAATTAAACTCCCAGAGACAGAGAGCAAGCCTCAGACAACCCCAGTGTCTCAGGAGGGTAGGGAAGGTCCAGAAGGGAACAGGCTGGTTCAACACTGCCTCAGTTTCCCTCAAATGGGAATGTGCTGCTTGCTTCTCCACAAAGGAGGAGCTGGAATCCTGCATCCCTGGCTACTGAAGCCTGGTGCTGGCAGGACTGGGCTGATTAACAGAGGGCCCCAATAACCAGCCTTGCCTTTCCCTGTGTTTTCCAGATCAAGCAGCCCAACACAGACTGGCTGCCTCCAAGCACACAGCGGCCTGCCCTGAAGAGGTACCAGATCCAGCACTGCGGGAACAGAGGGAGCGGGTTGAAGAGGGATGTGGGGATGGGGAGGTGATCTCCAACGCAGCTTTGAACTGATCTCTTCTCTTTAGTTCCCAGAGCCTGGAGGACGTAGGGGAAATCCGCAGGGCCCTCCAGAAGGAGCACGAGAGGGTGTGCACACTGGTGACCCCTGTCTCTGGTTAGTATTGGGGTGCTGGGCTGGGAAGACCAGAACCTCTTGTTGCTTGGTGGAGGTGCAGTGCGGGGGGACACATCCCTGTTCCTAGCAGTGGTAGAGTTTTGCGGGATGGAAGGGGTGTCCAGACTCCAGAAGGGAGGTTGGTGACACATTGCCACGGGCTTGCACCCTGGGACATGGATGTGACTGTCCCACTGAGCTGTGGATGTGATCTCCCCTGAGCCAGTCTCACACTCATCTTTCCTCCAGAATTTCAGAAGGCTTCGGCAGGCACCAACAGCATCTGGACACCCCAGTACAGCCCCCTGTACCCAGGGCACATCCCAGCCCTGGATTATCAGCACAATGTCTACATCCCCGGCACTCCCACTCTGCTTTCCAGCAAAGATGGGTCCCTCTTCCTGGGCAGGGAGAACAAGAACAGCTTCTCCACCTTTGGCAAGAGGAAGAAGATGACAACTTACTGTGACATGCATGACAGTGTGGTTATCAACAACGACCTGAAACAGTGATCAGTGCTGGGCCTGGATGGCTCTGCCCAAGGCCCTCGGAATCACTTGCATTATTTCAGCTGCTCGGTCCACCCACAGCACACGGCTCCCTGTATGGAACACTGGACTTTGCGGGGCTGCTGGGACAGTGGCTCACTGGGGTGTGGGGAAAGGATTTAAGGAGCAAGAGACGGCAAAGTGATAGGGATGGGGGGGGAGGGGCATTTCTCCCATCTTATCCTGCAGAGCTGTGTTGGCAGCAGGTGCTCTTGGGGGTCCACATGACCAGATTTAAGCAAATCTGCCTTGAGTTTACCCATTCCCTTGTCCCCTTAGGGACCATCCATCTCTGTAAACATTGTCACTTCTTTGTCTTGTCTGGCTGTGTGAATGTACTGAGCTGCATGCCTGTATTTCTGTCCCAGTAGGCATGGAAAATGTACACACATCAAGCCTGGTTTAGTCAAGCCTGATCCTCTGTACCAGGGCAGTGACCATTGCTCTGTCCCTGAGATCCAGTGGGATGTGTTGCATGTCTAGAGCAGCCGGCAGTGTCTGTCTCCTCTGGGAAGTGAGTGGAAAACCCAGCCATTATGGGTGCTTCCCTTCAAACTCTGACCCAACACTTGCAGGGCTGGAGACCCAAAGTCCAGGCAACAGCCAGGGTCCAGGACACAGCCGGCCTTTGCTTCGGGAGCAGTGTGGGCTGGAGCACACACAGATTGGATGGCCAGAAGAGCTGTTAGCCTAAGCAGCTGAGAGATGCACAAGGTGAGGCCCTGCTGGGTAACTCTCTAGCCCAAGGGAACATCATCTGAATGGAAGACGGTTTCCAGTCATTGGAGGGGCCCCAACACACGTGACAGCCCTCTTCCCTCCTCGCCCTGCCCTCACCCAGATCTCTCTTTTCCACAAGTCCGGAATGCCTGGGGAAACCCCTGCACTGGGGGTCCCACCTGCATAGGACAGGCATCTCCCACGATGCCCTGCTTCTCTTTGAGGACTCTTAGCTGGCTCTCAGGAGCCCTCAAGGGCAGGACTCCAGCCCTGGAGCAGTCTCTCCCCTGCCCTGCTCACCCTACACCTGTCCACCCAGTCTGTCTGCCACCATTGCCAGTCGCTCCTGTCACAGGACAGTTCATTTCCAATCCATCTGTGCAGAACATGACAGCTCTTTCTAAACCAAGTTTGTTTCACAATGTCTGATTTGTACCAATAAATTGTATTTTAATAGCTCACCCTGGCTCCTGGCTGTCCCTGAGCTGCACATGACAGCAGGAATTGCTGCTCAGCTCTTGGAGGAGAGCTCTCGGCTCCAGGAGACATGTGTGTCCCTCTGGCCTCCTTAGTTGTTAAAGCAGCCCAGGAGAGCTCATTGTATTCACTTCACCTGGATGCTGGGGGCTCAAGGTCCCCTCCCCACCTTTCCTGGACTCAGGAACACTTTGGAGTCATGGTCAGGAGGAGCCGTGTGCTGGAGATGTCACACAGCTCCTTGCTCCATGCTCCAGCTTGGGCAGAGACTCTGCAGGGATTTGCACCAGGGCATGGCATAAAGGGCTTTGAACTGCTGAGGAGAGGGGCTGGATCTGGCAGTAATGGCTTATTGTTGTTATTGTGCATTGCTTTCTGTGGTTCATTTGAGCCTTCCCTTGGATGCTCGCCACCCACCAGCTTGCCTCGGGAGTCACAGAGATAACCTGGATGTGTGTCAGGTGTAGAGACCAACTGCTTGGGAACAGGCAAGCCTGTATCTGCTGGTGGGATGACTCTTGACTTGACGTGGGAAGCGGTTCACCTTTCTTTGGATGAAGTCCTGATCTGGTCACGCTCTGGCTGTCCTTCTCTTACCCCCTGCTTGCTCAGCAACTGGCTTGGGGAGGCTGCAATGCGGCTTTTGGGATTAACCCAGGAAAGCCCTTGTCTACAAGTGGGCAATGTGCTCTTTAGCGGAAGCAGGGGACAGGAAATGCTTGAAGGGTCCCCGTGGGAGTCAGGGACCCAGAGGACAGTGCTTTGGACATGAAAGGGACCTGGCTGCTTCTGGTGACTTCAGTCCCAGCTCACATCTGCCTAATTGTGAGTAGATGAATTATTCCCTGTCCCAATCAGAAGGTAGGATGGAGGATTTTATGCTGCTGAATGCTTTCTTCAATGGTCTCTACGGAGTGTTAAGGGTAAAAAAAGAACCCCAAACAGCCACTGCCTGAGACCTCTGTACAGCATTAGCCTGTTTCACTGCTTCAAAAGAACAAAAGAATTATGTAAAGTGATACAATAAATTTAATAACAGCCTGAAGAAGTAATAAAAGCATCAAATGGACCTGACTCCCTGTGGGGCAGCAAGCATTTCCCTCTCCCGGATTAGCTCTGGCAATATCTTCCCTGCCATTTTCAGGTGGTGTTGGTCAGGCATTAGGAGAGGACTGCAGCCCCTCTCCAGCGAGCCCACAGGGGCTCAGCCCCTCTGCAGCAGGGCCAAGCCCTTAGCTGTGTTTTAGCTCACCCAGCAAAAGCACCCAGTGCAGGTGCTTCGTGGCATCCAGAAGCCAAAGGAAGGCATGGAGCTGGCACTTCGTATCAGATTCCCAGGTGTGGCCTCCCAAAGGGAAATTGATCTCAAAACTGATCCCCCAAACCATAGGCATTTGAAAGTGAGACTTTGTATCCCTGCCCTTGGAAATTCAGGGGGTTGAGCAATCAAGTGGCCAGCTTTTGCCACCTCCGCACCAGTGTGTCACTCTCCAGTGTATTTTCTTGGCATTTTTTAACCCCAACTACTAAGGCTCAACTGACACCCAGTAAATTGCCTCCCTTTCCTCTCCATTATGCCCGGCCATCCTCAGCCCAGGACGTGAGACAGACACACACCCCCACCCTGGGCCTCTTGCCAATCCCCAGGTTTGCATGTTCAGGTCAGGCCTATTCCAAAAGGGATTTGAGGGTCGATGCAGTGCCCAGCCCAGGCCCCAACACCCCGCATTCCCTGAGGATCTCCTTTTGCTTAGTTGAAGGAAATCCTGCACTGACAAGAGCTCTCTTTCAGTCTTTCTTCTCAATCAACATACTGATAAAAAGGCCAATAAAAAGGGACTTGCTTTAGGGGAGAGAGCACTTGCTTAAACCTAATTCAACCACACTACTATCCCTTCTTCAAAGGGCATGCCTGGTCAGAATCGTCCAGCTAATAGATAAGATCTCCTTTGAAGATCTCCCCGCAGGGACAGGGTGTCATTAAAAATGCAAGGTCTTTGCCCTTCAACCAGTTATTTTTACAACTCTTCCTGTGCTTACAGTCCTGCACAGTTCATGAGCATTAGCTGGTTTCTGTAGTCTGGTAATGCACTGGGCATGAGAGCCGCTTTGGAGCCATACTCAACAGAACGCTCTCTATATGCCCCTCTCATAGGTTCCAGCTCTCTCAGAGATCCAGAGGCAAATCTGGCTTTCAGGGACCTGCCAGCCAGCTTGAGATTTGCTTCTACAACAGCGGGGAAAGCTGCCATGTGGTGCAGTTGGCTGCAAAATGCTGCAGGCCATGCTAGGGAGGCACATAGTGCTTCTGGGCACCAGCACAAACGAGGGGTTTTTTTGTGCTCTTGCTATTGCTGAATAAACTCTTTGGATGGAAACATTACTTATATCTCTGTAACGACTTGAAAGCGTATACCAGAGAGACAAAATGAATGCAGAGGTAGAGAGAAAAGAGGCCAGAGGGAAGGACCTAGAAGGGCTGGTGCTCAGCTCTACTCTGGTCTGCCATGCGTAGAGTCAAGCAGCAGCCAATGAAGCCCCCAGGAAACCTTAGCAGGGACGCAGCACCCTGTATGCGGTTAGGATAGGCTGGGTAGAGCCATGAATAGAGGTGGTGTCAGCAGCCCAGAGGGGTCGGTGTCGGCAGGACAGAGCTAAAATCCCTGGGGACCAGTGGGAGTCTGCGCATTGACCTTGCAGGGTTCTGGATCCAGCCCGAAGGCTGTGGCACACAGTGGTTAATTAACAGTGAAGTCTGTGGCACTCAGTGGTTAATTACAGTCTCCAAAGGTACTAGGACTTTGTTTTCTTTTCCTCTCGTCTCAGTTGAAGATGATGCTGGAACAAAGACACCTTAATTTAGCCAGGACTGGGTCAAGGTCCATCCTAATTTCTTTTCAAATTGCCTCAGTGTCTTAAGTATCGCCCTGGACTCACCCTACAGAACAGCCTGCTGTTCTTGGCTGGATCCCCTCCTCCTGCTCCCTTCTTGATCTCAGTAGATGTTTTATAGAAATAAATATCCTTTAGCTTTTGTCATAATAATTTAGCCTCTGCCACACTGAAAAATGGTCTGCATGATTGTCACACGCTCATTTTCCCTGCTCCTTTGCACCATTTCTTTTTTTTTTTTTTACTGCTCTGAAAACATTAGTTGCCAACTCCTCCACAGAGGTCAGATGAAGAAACAGGCCTCGGCTAAGTGAAGCTTTTGTGTCCCCAGTTTGCCTATTATGTGTTTTCAGTCTAAGTGGTGGAAATGTCACTGACTCTGTTTGCAGCATTCACTCAAGTGGAATTAATGCTTCTTGTTAGTGATAATATGACTTAATCAGCTTAATTATTGTGAGACATAAGTAGACACCTTTGTGTATTGAATAACTTATGACATACTGGACCAAAAAGCACGAATGAAAATAAATTAAATATGACCTCTAGTGCAGTCTGCACTTTGACTAATGATTTGCCTCCCATGAAATTCAATGATTTACAAATCTTACATTTGAATAAAGGATACGTTTTTGCATGTTTTAAAAAATAGCAGCGATTTTTATTTCAGCATTCAGAATTCAAAGTGTTTCTCCAATGCCAGGAAGCAGGGCAAACAAGTTCATGTTAAACGGATTGAAAAATAAAACATTTGTGCAGTCAACCATCAGAAATACATCCAGAGGATCTGCAGGCATTTGTGATGAGATATTTATTTTAATTCATTGCTAGGAATATCTGCAACAACAGGTGAAAAAATGCATCAGAAGAAATGTAGAGAGCACGAAGATTCCCAGAAGGGTCACTAAGGTCTTCTCATCAAATCTGTTCATTTCAATAATCTCTACAGCAGAAAATATCATTAAATAGCTCCAGAAATGTCTTATCATGCATTTTGCCTGCACAGAAAATAAATCACATTTATACAAAGGAAAGAGAAGCAGGAAAAGCAACCATCAATCAAGAAAATTATTATGAGCTTTAGTAGGATTTCTGATAGGCCAGGATGCAGAGAGTCTGTGATAGCAGGCTGCATGTGAAATAGAAAAATTGGGGTTAAATTGCTATGTGAACCCAGAGAAAAGATGAGCTGTCTGAATTTGTTCTGTTCTATTGCAATGAGACACTGAATTTCTGTATCCAAATCTGCCCCTAAAAAGCACTGGAGTTCATCGTGGTGCAAACAATAACGCAGGTCTCTACACAAGGATTTTTTTCAGCCCAAGTCTATCTGAAATTCAGAGGTTAGTTTAGATTCTAGCATCACAGGGAAGCCTGGGTGGTTTGATGAGTCTCCTCTTAAGTCCGTGTCCATATTTCTTGATGTTTTAACTAACAGAAAGTTTTTCCATACTGCCAAGGGTGAGGGCTGAGGGCTCTAGGCTTAATTTTTTTTTGTTAAAATGTTCCTGCTCTTTTGCAGTTTCTCACTGCTCTTGCTCTGCAGTTGTTCAAGCTGTATTGACTAAATCTCCAAAGCTCCCCTGAGTACAGAAGGAACATATCCACTGAGGTATCAAAATGTAAGGAGTTTGACCTGGGGCTGAATCCCACCTGTAGAACCCCTCTTGTCCTCAGTGTCCTCCTTAATCTTCCTTTAATATCATTTACCAGAAGTGGAGATAAAGCCTTACATACCCAGCACATGTCTGTCAGTGGCGTTTTATCAGAGACCAGAGGAACAGGTTTGCTCTTTGCTTTGAGTCTCCCATAGAAGAAATGTAATCCTGAAATCAGATCCTAAAACTGAAGCTTAATTTTTCTGTTGCCAGGAAATGCAATGTTATATTCAGTTTGCTTACCTAAACCATATTTTCTTCCTCTTTGTTTTCCCCTGCAAAATAGTCTGGTAGTTGCCCCAGTATATAAGGATATCACAGCTGGGGTTGAATCCTTCTCTGTTCCCCAAGAGTCCTCTTGGCTGGTTGTGCCACATGACATGAGCCATTTGACTCCCTCAGTGCCTATCAGATGGTGCTCACTGTAATGGTTATGTTCCTTTGATATGTGAACAGACTTCAGTATGCTCCTCCTGTCGCTGCGGGTTCCATCCTCATGCCCTCTTCTCTGCCTCTCTTTTGGCTCAGGTTTTGTATCTGCTGTAGTTTCCTAGAGAGGCTGGATCAAATCTGACCCTGCTTTGAGCAGAAGGCTGACCCCATCACTTCCAGGCATCCCTTTCAGTCTCAGTCATCACGTGAATCCATGAAGATCCCATGCTGCAAACTGCCAAATCCCTAGTGAAATTGTGCCCTCTCCATGTTACCCACATGATGCACAGCACCACCAGCACCCATCTGGGACAAAACCATCCTATCTGCTGTGCTTGTGTCTACTGAGCCATCTTGTGTGCGGCATTGTGGTGCCTGAAAACCAGGGTGGGTCTTTGTGGGGTATCAAGGCTGACCAGCAAGACACTTCCAATCTTGCAAGGGAGGAGTTAGAAGAAAATTTCTGCTCCTCCTGTCTTGGAGACCAGCAGGGGCAAGTTACAGACTTTGTTTTAATGTTAGATCTTTTTTTAAAAAGATAAAAAATAAATTAAAAACGTGGATCTGAGCTGCAGGGACGAATTACAGCATAGAGCTTGGGAACACAATGGGGACCTTCGTGTCTTCCCCCAAGCCTTTCTGTCTAGTAAAGCACTGTCTGTGCTGAAGGAATGAGGAAGGAAAACCAGTCTGGGAGCCACTTGTGAAAAGCTTGATCCTGTTGGTGTGGAGAATTTTCTTCACAAAGGACCTCTATATGCAAACAGGAAATTTTGATGGAGTGGGAAATGAGCCCAGCAAAAATCATGGAATTTTTTTGCTACCTGCAGGTGGAATTCAAGTGAAAAAGAGCAGGGCGGGGGGGGGGCGGGAAAGAAGAAAGAAAAATGAAACAGCCTCCTCTCTGCATAGATTGCATTGCTGGAGAAGCTCTGAATCTTGCAAGGCATAACAGTTGTCTGCTCAGAGGTTCCTTCCCCCGGGACTTTGCCTGGGATAGTTTCATCCATTTATCCCTGACTCCTGGCATCTGCATAACACGCTCATGGAGAGAGTTATTAGTTTAATTTTCTTGTGAATTACAACAGAGGCAGAGAGAATTAGAAAAGACTTTTTTTTATTATCATTACTTTTTGTTTTCCAGTTGAGAGATTGTAAATGAGGCTATTCATCCTGCTAACATCAGTAGGGACCCAAACCCAAGCCTTTCTGGGGTAATTGGTTTCTGATGAGCAATCACTTGTAAAACCAATAGCAAAGGCAAGAAGTGAAATATAAATTCTCCCTTTACATGCCCAGCTTTTCATTAGGATTGTGTCTGGTTTCTTTCTGGCATTCAGTAAAAAAGCCAGGAAGTGGTAAACAAGGCAGTGGACTAAGCCTGACAAGGAGTTTGTATTAGCAAAAAATTGGGAGATCAGCGTTGCCCGATGTCCTTGGGAACAAATAAAGCAGCTGCAGAATCCCTCAAGCTACAGCTTTCTAGCGAGCCCATTGGCCAAACGAAGGCCTTGGGCAGGAACCAGAGACAGCAGATCTTCTCATAAAAGTGTGTTTTCATGTGGGGTGGGCCTGAATGTGCTTCTGCCCAAAAGAGACCAAAAGGTTGAGGAAAGCAAAAAAATTAGAGACTAGGGACAGGTGTCCATGCTGCAAGTCTAACCAGGGTGGCTGATGGAGATTTGCAGTCCTTGGTATCCTGCAGTTTGCAAAATGGAGTAGACCTTGTTATCTGGATTTGTTACAAGGACTGAGACTGTGAGTCAGGCTTCAGTTATCTTTTTTTTTTCTCATTTCCAAGCGAGGAGGCTGCCAATCTGCACTAGCTTTTGTTTCCCTGATGAACGTCATGGTGCTTAAGGCTTGATTTATTTATTTATTTTGGTGGTAAATTAAGTATCAATCTAGATGCAGCTTTCAGTGTTTTCTAAGTTGGGGTTGCTGGGCTGTCATTCATTGGCTTAACCAGATTGCTTGCTGCGTTATGGGTTTTTTTTTCCTGTAAAATCTTTTGGCACACATACAGCTGTTTGTTGCCTTAAAGATGAGTACAGAACAGCAGGCTTGACAAAGACAGAGAACATTTTTAAGCTCATCAAGAATGATGCAGACATATCTCTAACAAAACAAACCAAGCAAACCTCTTTAAACCAATCCACTTTTTCAGCTTCCAAAAGCTGAACCCAGGGAAACCAACACGAAGAGTAAAATCACTGATTGGACACAGTCCTGGGCAATCTGCTTTGAGCAGAGGGGAGTGGACTAGATTTGTCCAGAGATCTCTTCCAAACACAACTGTTCTGTGATTCTGCGATTTCAGCTTTTTCCTTTCCTTAACCCAAAAGAGATGGACAAGTTGCTGTGGCCACAGCAAGAAAGGAGACAACTGGGACATTTCCATATTCACATCACATTTGCTTACAACATATAGCCCAGTGCAATATTCCGCATAGCTATCAAGCAAACCAGTTTCTATTTCTCTCATTTGGAGCCAAGCTTTCCAGAAGCCTCGCAAAGCCTGGATGTACCCTGTACTAACTGTGCCTTGCTACTGGTTGCACACCAGCCAGGCTCTGCTGACTGCCCGGGCTTTTTGGCCTCCCACCTCAAACATCAGGCAACCTTGTAATTTTGGTACTGCTTGAGCAGAAGCAAGTGTCTTTCCATGACAATGCCCAGGATCATTCACCTAAGCTTAAATATTGGAAGTTTGGGGAATATAAAGCGCTGAGAAGAGAAGAGGTTTTAACTAAGACTATGGTGTGACCTAGGAGAGGTGAAAGAGGACCAGCTGGTCCCAGCAGTTTTCCAAACTGCCCAAGCGCCTGGAATCAGTGATGACAATTCAACCCTTTCTGCCTGCAGTGTGGGCAGAGGTTTGTACCAGATTTGTACTTTAGAGAAAACTTGTGTGACAGGAGACTTGTGCCTTCCTGTCAGACTGTACAAGGACAACGCCCAAGGCTTGACCCTGCACCCTCGACACTACTGGTACCTGTTTAGAAACCTGTACAGGCAAAAGCAGAGTCTGCAGGTAATGAATGTTTTTTCCTAGTCAAAAAGCTGCCCCATGAGCCCTGGTTCCCCATCTCTTTCTTCCCCAAACATTTCCACATGCCCTTGCTCTGGGGAGAGCTGAAGTTCCCTGATGAGTTCTCTTTTGCATGTATATGCTGACTGATTGTCAGAGCACACTTCCATTTTGTCTTTACTGGAATGTCTGTCCACCAGGCGATGGAGAGTATGCCTGATCCTTTCACTCTCAAGGCAATTGTGATGGAAAAAAAAAAGGGGAAAAAATGCAGGAAGCAAATCCTTCTGACTTTTGTTTGTTTGTTTGTTTGTTTTGTTACAAGGTTCTGCTTTGCAACTTTTGTTGTTTTGGATATGCCTCATAGTCCCCCTTTTTTGAGTTCAACAATGAAGAGCTTGGGACTGAAAAATTAGCAAAATATCAACAGATCACATAGTTCTATTTTTCTTTAAAAGGTCTATGTTATTTAAAAAGATTTACTCATTGTGGTGGCAATTTGTCAAAGGCACAGAGTGGTGAGTGATTGAAGATCATTTATCAACCCAGAAAATATTTTTGTTCCTGTTGCTCCTTTGGCTTATTCTCTGCTTTATTCTGTGAACTGGCCCAGGAAACTCATTGAGGAAGTACGTATTTGGGAGGTCTGTGAAAGAAAAAAGGAGATGGCATTCAGGACCTGCACAGCTGATGTGCAGCAAAGGAAAGTGAAAGAAAAAAATTATGGTGGGAGATTTGTCTAATTTAACAGCCTGTGAGAATTTCTGCCATGGGGTAATATTTGTAGTTGTTACAGAAAGAGGGAAGAAAGGCGGGCAGAACATTGAAAACTGGATAAAATCGCCACTATCTGACCAGGAATCCTGTACCAATGTTGGAATTTTCCTCCATTCCCTTTCTGGTGGACATTTCAGGGAATCTGTGGTATTAGGGGAACCTATGGATAGGAAAGAAAATTGCTGTGTAGGCAGGGTGCAAGTTATTATATAGTTTCCACCTGAAATCACAAAGAACTCAGTCTCTGATAGCCCACAGCTCCCCTTCACCTCATGCTCACTGGCCATCTTAGCACAACATCCCCAGCTTTTACACCTCGAGTCTCCTTTTCGTGGCAAGCCTGGCTAGCATCATTTCATACAGTTCTTTCCTATTGCTGTAAAGCAAGGAGGAAGGAATTATTTTTCCTACAACTGCATAATTCTCTCACTTTATTTACAGAGGCTGAAGTGAAGAAAACTCACCCTTGCACTAAATCTGTTGGGCATGGGGAGCATGGTGAAGGCAAGGAAGTGGAATTATATTGCAAATGTCAGGAGCTATGAAAAATGTAACAGACTTTAATATTCTTTTGCTGTTATTGCTGAGAGTGTCTCTCACCTGCATTCACAGAAGGTGAAGTGCCTTTTACCGAGCCCAGCTGCCACTGAGTAGAAAAGATTGCCACGCTTCCTATTTTTATTTTAAAACTACGCTATGCCGTGCATTCTAATAATAAAAGCACTTTCCGTCCAAAATTAACCTTCAGCTTCAAGACTTAATTTAAGCCCTCAGCCTTTAGGGTTAAATCCTACACCACGCTCCACTAAACTTCAGCTCTAAATGCCCTGCTACCGATACCTTACAAGTGACTTCTACATTCCGAATTATAACCACATCCCCTACCTTCGGTAGTACCTAATGCTAACTGGTGCTGAGCCAGCCACTTGGATATTGTTCTGAAGATTTAAAACATTAATGATGCATCTCTCCATAGCTCACTTTCCCGTGGGGTTGTGTTTCAAGGTAAGTGGTTTGCATAAGATCCCTCAGAGACCTGCATTTAGTTTATTCAGTAGTATAAACAACCTGCTGCTTTTGTGCTTCTCCCTACAGAGCAAAGAAAAGCCCATTTTATACATTAAAATTGAACGTAGCGTTGCTGAAAGGTCTGTGATGGCTTTTTCTGGAGCTCAGAGCATCTTATCTGGTTCCAGGAGGGGTCTCGCAGGGCATAAGCAGTTTCTCTCCGTACATCCCCCTCCTCTCTTAAGACCCTGTGTCTGGGAGGGCGATGAGATCACCAGCCCTCAGCTCTGCCTGTCTCACTGCCTGTACTGCCCAAGGCTGGGGGAGTTCGTGTCGAGGGCAGTATCTGTTTTCTTCATGGGGTTGTTTTAATTTCACCTCGATACAGTGATTCCCACGGTTCGGAAAGCAGCTCCGGGGGCGGAACCCGGCTCTTCACGACCCAGTTAGCATAACCCTGGAAAGTAAAGGGCGTACGTCCCGACTCCCGCTGTTCTACAAGGAGTCACGACATGTCGCTCCCTGCCAGGCACCGGCGAGACGGGCTGCTAACGGGAGCCTCGGCTTCCCGCCCCGCCGCGGAGAGCGGCACCGGGGGGCTCCGACGGCTCGTCCGTGCTGTGCCCGCGGGGAGCGGTGGTTCTCCCCGGGACACAGGGGCTGCGAGGGCCAAACTAAGGCTGGCGTCAGACCTAGTTCAGCCCCCGGACCCTTATATAGGCAGGATCGGGGCGGGGAGGACAGGAATTTCATCCTTGCCCTCCTTGTCGGGTCGGTGCTGCTAAGGCACAAAGAGGAGCGGCAGAAGATAAATGAGCAGCAGCTCCCCCCAGGCCGGGATTTGAGCAATCAGGAAATATAATCTGAGCTGGAAAGTGCCCGAGCATCTGTTGGGTTATTAATAAATTGTATGCAATCTGTCCGGGATGAACCTCGGGACGGAGGGGAACCATCTGCTCCCGAGCGGTAGCTCTAATGGTGTCGGGGGAATGAACTTAGCAAATGAAAGGCAACGGGATCGGCCAGCCGGGCTCCCGGGGTGCCCGTTCTCCGCACAGCTTCTCCAGGGTGGGGCAAGACCGGGACTCCCCCACCCCCGGGACAGGTTCCCGCACGGATGCGCAGAGAACCGGGATTCAGGCCGAACGTGGGCATCATCTGTCCAGCCTCACAGGCTCGGCCGGCCCCCGGGGAACTCGCTCCCTCTTTAGAGCCTTTCCAGAAACGAAAGGGTCCTGGGACAGGGAGAGCCCCGCTCCCAGGGGCTGCCCTGTGTCCCCACCCCCGGGCGGGGAAGGCGATTTCGCCCGCCTTTCCTCTCGGTCAGTGCTAATTGCCGCCCATAAATATTACTCTCCCCGGTTTATCCTCCACCTCTAACGGTGCCTGTTGCGTGTTCGCGGAGCAGCTGGCGAGGATTTCCAGCCCAGCTCCTCCCAGCGCTGGGCAGCCCGAAGGCGGGGGCTGGGCTGCCCGTAGGAGATGGCAGCGCCGCAGCGCTGCGGGCAGGGCAGCGAACCTGCAGCCCACCGCCGGGACTCGATCCCTGCTGTCCCCCGGGAAAATGGGGACTCGTAGGGTGCTGCGAACGCCTAGGTGTCAGTTATGTTAATTGAGGAAGGCTGGAAGGGTTATCACACGAGCTCTCATCGCGGGATGAATAGCCAAAATGTTTATTGCTGGAGGATATCTCGGCCTGACCGGGGTCGGGAGGGGTCTGTGTCAGCAGACATGCCTCCCCTTAGAAGAAGAACCCAGGAGCGGGCGGCCCGCGGGCACCGTGCCCCGAAAACCCGTAACACGTGAGAAAACCCGGGCTCCCATAATCCCCACTCGCAGGAACTCCCGCCTAAACAAAGGCCAGTCGAGAATGAAGCCTACAGCGACGGGACAGAGAGGCAGAAGGGGAACAAGCGCAGCCGCCCCTCCGACGGGGTTGCTGGCTCTGGACGGCCCTGCCCCATCGGCGGCCGAGAGCGGGCAAAACCCTCCCTTCCCCCTTCAAGGGGGAGCAGCGAGAGCCCAGACCCGCTCGGGGGGGGGGGGGGGGGGGCC